>JBBMFX010571494.1:0-14782 GCA_037832545.1 Rhabdalestes septentrionalis | reverse complement strand
GATAAACTGGTACATAGAGTGTGAGCCAGACCTCATCCAACATCTTTGCCTGACTGCATAAATACTATACAGAATGAATGGGCACAAATTCCCACTGAAACACTCCAAAATCTTTTGGAAAACCTTTCAGGAGGAATTTACAGTTTGGTTCAGGATTAAACTACGAAACACTGAGAAATGTACCACACTGCGAAAATGTTCTATGGTGAAAACTTGAGCAACCATCTGCAGAACTTCTCCTGTTGTAACTCTGGAGAAACCGTAGTGTGAAAAATCTCCCGTCCTATCGTGTTTGAAGCGTCCCTTGCGTCACGTGACCGGTCCGGTCCTGCTTGTGCGGAGCCACAGCGGAGCAGAAGAGTTTCCTCATCCTGCGGGGGAGATGTTTCTCTGAGGCTCTCCTTTTGTCCGTGCGGAATGAAGACCCGTTTCTCTGGAAATATTGACTGGCTGCTTATCTTCAGCTTTCACAAGTACGTGTTCCTTTATTTACTCGTGATGCATAACTTGGAATAAATATTATTATTGTTACCTATTAATTTCTAACTCTTATTCAGAAGACACTGACAGATGTTTCTTCAGACACCAAAGCCAAATTTCACACAACAAATTGCTGTAGTCATTCAGCATTAGTTGTTAATACATACATTTTTGTGTGGTACAATTGCAACAAAAAAAAACGGACTGTAATTTACTAAAACCAAACTGGCGTGTCTTCGGTCGTTCAGGAGTGGATGAACTCCTAATTATCTTCTACAAAAGTAGTGTCGCTTGTTTAGTTGCAGACAGTGTTATCCTTTCCAGAGTGTAAAATAAATTCATAAAATTTGAGACAAACAAAAGATGATTTAATATTTAATGATTAGATTGTATGTATTGCTACCATATATATATTTCATATTGCACGTCCTAATGGAAATGGTCTGTTTTTGCAGCATCTTCAGGTCTCAGTGGGGGCTTTGTATTTATTTTTTACCCCAGGCTGTGTCCATAAAAAAAAGTAGCTCTCTTGCACTTGAGTGATTCTCTCGTACTAATGAGAGCGGACATGGTAATAAAAGCTCTTTTATGACCTGAAATTTATCGCGTCACTCTTAGCACTCGTGTAAAAGTGTAAAGAATAAAGAGTAAATGGAAGGAGGCGATGGAACACAATGAAAGGCGTACAGGGCTTCGGGCTGCGGTCAAATCATTGTCAGCTCTTCCAACAATCTCCGTTCCAGTTGGATGTCTTCGTTACGGTCCCACACTTGCAGAGTGGAGTTGAGGTCAGGGCTCTGTGTGGCCAGTCAAGTTCTTCCACACCAAACTGTCTTTATCGAGCATGCTTTGCTGCCTGGGACACAGTCATGCTGGAATAGAAAAGGTTCCTCCCCAAACACTGTGTCCACAAAGTTGACAGCATTGGGTTTTTCAAAATGTGTTGGTATGCTGAAGCAAAAAAATACCCTAGCATAAGATTACTCTAGCCCAAACCCTGAGAAATACGAGTGTTCCTTCTGTCCATATAATGTATGTGGGTGCACAGTGAAAAAGCTGTGCTTGAACAGAAAATGTTCTTCCCCAAACTGCGTCCAAATTGGGAGCATGGTGTTTTCCAAAATGTCTTGGTTTGCAAAATTATTAATATTGTCCTTTACTGGAAGTAATAATTCCAGTAAAAATAATTTAGAATACGTGTCCCAATACGTTTTTCCATGTAGTATATGTATTATTTTCTTAATTACATTTTTTTTAATTGCATGATGGGGGCCAAAACCCAGAGGTGTGTCCTATACTTTTGTCTATATAGATTGTGTGCGCTTTGGGGAAGGTTTTACACTAGTTTAAACATTGCTATGAGTGTTTGGATGCGATTGCGTTCAGCCACTAGAGCATTCGTGAATTTGGATGATTTCTTCTGGACCATGAAACCCATTCATTCCTTTATCGTTTCAAAGAATGCAGCTCAAAGCTTTATATCCCTCATTTTATGTGTCAGCTGTTAACTCTGGTGAGTGAATCGAATGACTTGGTGACTTAAATTAGTGTATGAAATGAAGTTCATTTCATTTTAGCCACTCCATTCTTCAGAAAGGAGATGCTCTTGCGTTGCTTGTGATTAGGTCTAACCCAGTGTTTCTCCTACTGAGCTCATTTGCCGCACTAATTTATTCATTTGTGGGGCAAAACAGCTCAGCATGACAAACAGTGTGATCAATTCAGACATGCTCCAATTGCAGCTTCCACCAGTGGAGCTCCAGCTCCATCGTAGCACCTGTCATTCAGTCGTCTCAGGCCAATGGGTAAATTGGGCCTCCTGTTTTCCCTGGCTTTCCTTGTTGTTGCGCTCCTCCTCTCCGCGGAGACCAGATGAATATTTCAGCAGCTGTCTCGTTAAGCTAGGGGTGAAGGCACGGACTAGAGGAAGCTCCTCTGACTTGAGTGGGGGTTGTTTTCTGCTGCAACACTGAAAGTGGGCTGGTGCACGTAGATGCTGTATGATGCTGATAGGAACCCTCGTTGTAACCGAGCTGGTTAATAGTGCAGGAAAGCGGAAAGGAAAGAGCACATTAATCATAAAAGGAAGTGAACATGTTGCCTTGTTCCCCTTTTTGAAGAGTGCGATTCAAAAAAGTGTCGTTTATACACCTAAGAATGATTTTTTACTGAACTAGATTTACAAAAGAATGAGTAATCAAGAGAGTTATTAATATTTTATGTATTTACGTAAAAAAAAACGAATCTTCACAGTTTAAAAGTCATAAATCCAGAATTCATCTTATTTTACAAATCAACAATAGTAGCATGCATTATTCCTCATTTAAATGCTTGATTACACATCACTATGCCTTGATTACAGAATCAGTTCTTTCAGGTAAGGATTAGTCCATTCTAGATCACTCTAGCACAGAGACCCCATTTCTGGAGTTCTTATGTCATTGTTTTGGAGTTTCACTTGCTGTTTCACAGTGAGGATTGGGATTTGGGTCTGAGGATTTTCAGATTTTAGATTGTCCCAGTGGAATACTGACTCGAGCATCACATGCCTTTTTCCCCTTTGTGCATCCTGCTCCCCAGATAAATGGCACACACACAAACACATACCCAGACGTCCATACGCTGCAAAAGAAAAAAGTGATTCATTAGATCAGACCACCTTCTTCCAGTGGTCTCTGGTCCAGTTCTCATGTTTCTATGCCAATTGTATAGGCACCTTAGAGGGTGGACAGGAGACAACATGGGTGCCTGTTTCTATACAGGGCCCTACAGAGCAAGTTGTGCTGCATTCCACAGTTTCCAGAGTTTCTGCTTAAGAAGCTTTTCTGTGAGAACAGACAGTTGTACATCCTTGCACTGCTTTTAGCAACCACTGTGTACCAGCTGCACCCCACAAGACCTACTGTTTAGGAGTTCGGTCACAGATGTTTAACGATCATAATTAGACAAAGTCACTGGATGTTGGGTGCCATTGTAATGACATAATTAGTGTTATTTACTTCTCCTGGTAGTGGTTTTGTAAAATATGTAGAGCAAGATTCTTACCACAGTAAGTAATAAGACTCAATAATACATGACCTCACTTGTTTTCTCTATATTATATATCTTTTATAAAAAAATCCTGTCATCTCTCCCTTCTCCGTTGTTTGCGCCAGGGACCATGCATGAGTGGACGTCTGTGACTCAGACTTCTGTGACCATGATGAGTGGAAACGTGAATCAGACCTGCACTGCCCCATATGATGAGGATCGCATTCCCCTGGTTGCGCTCTACAGCGTGGTGCTGTTTGTGGGCCTGCCTGCCAACCTGGCCACCATCTACCTCACCTACCTCCAGGTGCGGCGTAAGAACGTGCTGGGCATCTACTTGCTGAGCCTGTCTGTCTGTGATTTCACATACCTGCTGACTCTACCTATCTGGGCCATCTATGTCAACAGGGGCCACCGCTGGCCTTGGGGCTCGCTGGCATGTCAGGTGACGGGCTACGTCTTCTTCACCAACATGTACATCAGCATCTTCTTGCTGTGCTGTGTCTCCATTGACCGTTACGTGGCGGTGGTCTATGCTGTGGAGTCGAGGGGGCTCCGTCGCCAGAGACTGGCCTCTCTGGTAACTCTCACCATCTGTGTGTTGGTGGGCCTGAGTCACGCGCCTGTGTTTAACATACCTGAGGGCAATGCTGCAAGTGGAGAGAAGCGTTGCTTTGAGCCGAGCCAAAGTACCGCGATCATCACAGCCTTCAACTATGCCCGCTTCTGCCTGGGATTTTTTGTTCCGCTTGCTGTCCTGATCTTCACGAACCGGGCCATCCTCACCAATGTGCAGGCCAGCACGGGCTTACGGCCGAGCCAGAAAGATAAAGTGCGCCTCCTGGCTGTAGCCATCGTGTTGCTCTTCCTGGTCTGCTTTGGCCCGTACCACATCATTTTGCTGATGCGCGCTGTGACCTACCACTTCCCCCACTTACAGGAGTTCTGCTACTTTGAGCTCCGTGTCTACACGCCCTACACCATCTCTCTGGGTCTGTCCACTGTCAACAGCGCCATCAACCCTATCTTGTACGTGCTCTCCAGCGATAACATCCGTAAGGAGATCCAGAGCTGCCTGTCGGGGCTTCAGAGCCGTGCCATGCTCCGGCAGCGCTCACTGGAAAACAGCCAGCACAAGATGAACATTTCCAAGAATTCCTCAGACCTGCTCCCTACACGAGACCAGGACAAAACAAGAACTCCTACACCATGCTAGTTTTGGGGGAAAAAAAGAGTAAAAAAAATATCAAAGTGTCCATTAGGTTTTCGCTTCAGAAGAAGTCAGACGAAAAATTGGTGATATTGCTGCACAATCAGAATGATAAAAACGACCACCATTCCTTATTTTCACTCTGAGAGTCTCCATAGCAAGGGGAAATGAACTTTTTTGTGCATACTGTGAACATTTCTTTTCAGGTGATGCAGATGAATTTCATTGTGTGCCACAAATATAAGAGTCTTGGATTAGTATTAAAGAACAGTGACAAGCTGCTTTTTCATTGGAAAGAGCCTGAGACCTGTCAAAGAACTGACTCCATTGTAAAAAGACTTCAAGTTTCATACAGCAACGCTGCATTACTCCTCCGTTGGTACATGGCCTTTTCACTATAACAAAAATGAACCATGAAATGTATTAAATAATGAGTTTGATGATACACATACAATCCACTTTTATGCATTGTATCCACACTCACTGTCTATTTTCTCAGCTCAGCTTACCATAGAGGTGTGCTTATGGTGTACACTATGGACTGTAGTCAGTTTGTCTGATTCATTTGTTAGCAGGACCACCATCTCAGCACCACAGTGACACAGTAGTGGCATGTTAGTATGTCTGTGAGAGTCAATCAGTCACAACAGTGCTGCTGGAGTTTTAAAACACTCTGCTCATATACGTTCAACTTTATTCAACACATCTAACCTGTTGGGTCCAGTGCTGCCCAGGTTATGTTAGTAATCCTTCATCAGTGGTCAGATATTGCCACAGGACATTGAGGGCTAGATAATTATTGTCAGTCCAGCTTAGACAATGAGGTGCTTAAAAGAGCTCCAGCATTGCTTCAGTGTGTGATATGAACACACTCACATAAACAGCCACTACCTTGACCGTGTCGCTACTGTGCTAATATTATAATAATAATAATAATAATAATAATAATAATAATAACCATCCAAATATCTGTTCTCTGGTGATATTGTGGGGGTCCACATCATTGATGAAGTTAAAGGGCCATATAGGATAGACTACAGTCTAAATTATATGTGGAACTACTGACTGTTGTAAACAGAGCTGGTAAAATGGGCAATGAGTGTAGATTGATGGGAGGGGTACCAAAATGGCTCATCAGTGTATTTTTGTTGTCATATTACCCATCTCTACTTTGCATCCTTGACTTTTTTCTAGAATATGTAAAGTTACATGTAAAGATAGTAATTCATCATGGTGCATACACTTATTAGACTGTAACTGTAATTTATGGTACATACATTTTGTGTGTGTTTATTGCTGATTAGCAAAAGTACTTGTTGAACTGCATGGCCTCAATGTCAGTAGTGGTGTCTGTTAGTAGTGATGGTCTTTTTCTCTGCCTTTGAAAATACCTAATTATTCTCAAAGTGTTAAGCATGTAGCCCACTTTAAACACCACATAAACGTTAACCAGTGACATTTATTCATTTGTAATATTGTTTTGTATAAAATTTTGTATTGAATTTTGTGGTTTCATACATAAACATAATTATTGGTAAAATTGAAGTCTAAGTCTTTCATTCCTTTAAAATACATGGCTTAAAAGGCCCATATCCGGGGGGAAAATATTTTTTACCACTTTTAATATAACAGTTTGTAGTAGTTTGATGTAGTATGCAAACTTTAAGCGTAAAGTAAAGAAACCCATTTTGAATTCCCGTTTTTCTGATGTGTTTTACATGTGTCAACCTATTTAGCCTACTGTGGTTTAGCCCAGTCTATTCATGAATGAGGCACAATACACTTCTGGCTATGTTGGCACGCAATAAGTGTTTTAATTCTAATGTGAGAAGCCACAGGAAGCCAGTGAATAGTCATTTTCAGTAGTGGAGTAGTGTATTCAAACTTCAGCATACTGAAACCTGGGTGCTCTGAATCATCTGTAGAGGTCTTGTGGTCTTCAACTATACTCCAGTCTTCAGTGCCTAGGCGAGTAGCTGAGTGGCATTAGTGCTAAGAACTATATGAATTCTCCTGATGTTGGGTAGAATATTCCTAAAGTACATTAAAGTGACCTGTCATGCATGCAGTTCTTCCCGATATGTGTTTCAGTGATAAGACTGAAGATCCTAAATAAAGCAATGCAAACAATTTAATAAATGGAGAGATTATTCATGCGAGTTCTTCATCTAAGTGAGCACATATATTTCATGCTTTTGACATGGGAGTGCTGGACCAGGTCAGGTCTCGGAGATGCATGTACTGGGATGTGCAGGAGCTCTGTTTTGCTAGGATTTAGCTTCAGATGATCCACTGTCACCCAGAAGGAAATGTCATCCACACATGAAGTGATCCAGGAGTCCCTAGGAGGAAGAGTAGAGGATAAGGTGAGTGTTGTTAGCATAAGAATGGTAGGAGAAACCATCTGAAGATTTAATATCACCAAGAAAGCAATAGATAAAGAGAAGTGCATAAGAAAGAATTGGGCCAAGCACTAAGCCTTGGGGAACACTACTGGTAGATCTTCATGGGGCACACATAGATGCTTTCCATGATACATAGTAAGTGTGACCCTAGTATAGTACACAATTGCATATACAGATCCAGGGACAACATATTTGGTAAGTGAAGCCAGGAGGATCCGAATGTTGACAGTATCAAGAACTGCAGATCAATTAGAGCCAAAAACAGTTTAGCTATTTTGGCTCCATAAAGCTCAAACAGACGAACCCAGCAAGGAAGACACTTAAAAGATAGCAAGGAGCTTCAAACAAGCTAAATTTATCAGCTGGAGACAGCTCAAGTACGCAACCACAAGCCATCTGAAACATTTGATCAAAGCAATCTGACGCTTTTTTGAAATTTAAGAGAACACAAACAAATGGGTATCACACAAAACCTGTCAACTGTCAGTTGTTAGAGTAATGTGGCTTGTCAGGCATGCATAATTTGCTTTTTTTTTAATCGTCGTTCTGACATGTGCTTTGGTGATATGACTAAAGATCTTTTTTTTTTTTTAAAGACAATGCAAACCAGTGAAAAAACAAAACAATGGGCTGCTATATCTTAAATGATGTGCAGCACAGTTGATTATTTTTACCTAACTATGTCCTCATAGAAGAGAAAGACCTTTTTTTCTTCCCCAAAAGTCACCAGTCTGTTCTTTCAAAAGGCAAATTCCTATCTTCTTTATTTACAAATATGCAAATAAAGACTTTCCTTCCAGCTGCTGTCAAAAAGGAGTCTACAGTGAACATTTCACAGTTGCCACTGTACTGATAAGTGAATTGCTATATGTCTGATCTCTGGTGTGATATTACTGTGTATCATTAAATCTGTTATCAGTTTGCTACTACTAAGAATCTGAAGAGATCCGCGGGTTACATTTACACACAAACAATTAACATGTGTTAACAAAAAGTATATATATATATATAGCTTTTTCCCTCATGCTCATCACATTTGAGTCCTACAAATGGTTTAAAACTCTATTATAATACATACAATTTTACACCAAGCTTTCATGTTACTGTAATCTTATTCTATATATACCGTGCCATTCTAAGTTATATAATAGTTTGTATAATAATACAGATACCTGTTGTTTCATTATTCCTGAATCTGATATCATGTCATCTGGTGTGTAACATCCTGTTATATCTTACACTTCTGCAGAAATCTTTGGTCAGGCGGGTGTATTCACACCTCACGCATTTAAACATCCGTTGGTAAACTGAAACTTTCACACTTTAACCCCAAACCACAGGGGGTAATGAGAACAGTGGATTAGCTTACTTACTGCAAACAACATGCAAACAACTTATTTCTAATGATACTATTGTTTCTGACAAAATACATACTTTGTCTGTGCTAAAGACTATAAGGAAGTAGAGAGAGAACTAAGATCTAGTCAGTCCCCCATGAAAGGCTGCTGACACACTCAGAAATCTGTCAGACAGAACTTTATAGACTGGACTGACGCACAGTCATCCGCGGTGTCTGCCCCGCTCGTCTACTGTAAACCTCCTGAATCATTAATCGCTTGCTCTTGTTTCGGCGAATCACTAAGCTAGGTGCACCAAACTGTGGCCAATAGGAGAGCTTCCCAGTGTGTGCCCAGCCCTGTTGCAGAGGTGGAGGCAGACTGATGGGGGCAAATGTCTGGATGTTCTAATGGCTTGTACTACTGTCTGACGCCTGACAGTTGACCAGGGCCTTCGCTCAGCTGGTGGCCGTTAGCACATTATACGCCTGACTTCACTCACCCTGTCTCCAGGCAGGACAGGGATGAGAGAGAGGTGTGGAAAAGGAAGTGAGAGGCTACAGATGCCTGTACAATCTTCTTGCAAATGACACCTGGCCAAAGAATGCAAACATCATTCTCAAAACATTTTAAAAGAGGTATTTGACACAACCCACACAGTTATCTACAATTACAACAAGCTTATATCTGTTTATTGGGTGGGTAAGGTTATAATGGTTAGGCATTGTGTCTATTCTGCTTCATCAAGTCGTTAATGGGGCTAGAACACCAGTCAATTACTAGTAGTGTTGCTAGGCATATAAAATGACAATTTTTAAACTCTACAATACATATAACTTAAAAAAACATCCATGTTAAGCTCTGTATTTGTTCCAGGTGGAATACACGGATAAAGGTTTATTGACGATGTAAAATATTCTATCTTGAACAACAGATAAGAAATATGCGAAAAGACAGGGCAAACATTACAAAAGTCCAAGAAATAGGAAACAAATATCAGTTTTAAAGGTACAGAAACATCCAGTTTCATTCTTAATGTCAGATAAGAAAATGTAACATGAATTTAAAGTAGTTTATGAGTGTCTCCAGCATCTAAAATGCATGGCTTCCACACTTCAAAATGAAATCCAAAAATTACAATATGAGGCATTTAAGCATCATCAATCTCCCTCTCACCAGAAGTATCTGATCTATCTTTGGCCTAAACAAGAGAGACTTGTACAGTAGAAAATATAACACCAGTGTGCATCATTCTACTGCACTGCTATAGTGGTAAACAATTAAGCTATGTGACATATGAACCCACGCTGCATTCCTATCACTCGATTGGTAGTTGTAGGCTACAACAGCAGTCACACTGTGAGATTGTCATCCTAAATTTCTGGCACTGTCAGAACAGTGTGTCTTTGGCTTCATGACCAGAACACTCATCATCTATTAATCTCTTCTCTCTGTAACACAGGACCACTGTTTTGGAGCCCAGATTTTGCCACTTTTTTCACAATGGTCATCTTTCTGTCATTAAAATCAGTAAAAAAAAAAAAAAAATTCTAAGCATCAGAGACCACTCCTCCTACTGAATTTCTCCACACACTTTTTTTTGGATTCTCCCCAGCTGTGTTCACTGTTTTTTGGATTCTCCCCAGCTGTGTTCACTGTTTTTTGGATTCTCCCCAGCTGTGTTCACTGTTTTTTGGTTGGATTGGGATGCTGTTTTGTGTAATTCCAATCACCACCTGGCTTCAGATTTTATTCACAAGGCAGATAGCTATTTACTATTTCTGGTATGGCATGACATCTGTGACCTCATTGCAGGTTCTACACCACAGGTACCAGTGGAGATTATTTTCTGTATTAATCATCGTCTTTACAATAAACTTGTGAAAACGTGTTTTTGTCTCAGTCCATAGAACCTGGTCTCAGTTCTAAAAGTATCTGGTTAAACAAAAGAAAATAGTTTTTCTAGCACAGTATATAGGCTTTATCTATTTTGCTGCATTTTTGAAAGAAAATCTTTTGAAAATCATTTTTGTCTAATTTCATTTCTATATGAACTTTTCCCAACCCTGCTCCTGAAGGTCAACAATGCACGATTCAGCTCCAGTGTTTTATTCTGATTTCGAACATGTTACAGGAGTTTACAATAAACATACTGAATGGTGTGTACACATATGTGTACAAGTCTTTTGTAATCTAGAAAAAGATTTACTTATTTATTAACTTTATTTTACCAGGAAGTCCCATTAAGATGAGAAATCTCTTTTACAAATTGATGACTTTCAAAGGGATGAATATATAGGACGTATAGGACATAAAAATATGTCCTATATGTCTTATGTGTCTTGACTTTGGGTCCTATGTGGTCTTATAACACCCAGTCCAACCTTTCCGGCCTTGCTTGGGTTTTTTAAAACGTGTGTTTTTCCGTTGACACAGGAAAGCCTGCTGAATGCTGCTCAGTTTCAGTTAGCAGTGTGCTGATTTGAGAAGGACATATTTAAAATAAAAATAAAAAAGAGCTGCAAACTGCATTAGCAATGGGCCCCAGCATTGCTTGATCCTGCAATTATGTTTGTTTTGCAAACAAACAATCCTATGACAACCAGTGAAATTTAGACACACAGAAATGAGATGACAAAAAACACAGGACTTGACAACTACTGCAGCAAATCTTTGCGGTATTGTGTGGCTAAGGAAGACCTAGCTAGCAAGCTGATAAGATCTAAACAGTTCTTCATACAGTTTATTTCAGTGGGTGTTTTTTTAAACCTTATAAATCTACAGTCACTGGAAAAAATAGCATAAAGTCTCTGCAATACCAGTGCTTTGCAGAAAATGTAGTTTGCATTCTATATCAACTACAACACAAGGAAAAGCGCAAGGTGTTAATGACCTGTCCTGTCCTACAGAAAGTATTGCAATAAAATGCAGGATAGATTCATCACTTGTTTAAAAATGTTTATTTATCTCATTCACCAGGTCTCTCACACCCTTTAGTAGCATTCAGACAGCCCAAAATCCAATCGATATAGAAATAGCGCCACAAACGAGCTGCACATATATTAATAGAACGTAATTAGCGTTTGTCCCTGTCAATAACAGGAAATTTGACTGTGTACTTAGCCGCACTTTCTACACACAGATGTGAAAGTACTGTCTTTGTTGTCTCTGCTGGTGTAATTGTCAGATGTCCCAATATTTTATATTGTACGAATAGAGTGGATGCTTCATAGCGGGTGCTTATTCAAACACAGAAATCAAACGATTTGATATCTAAAGCATCATAGGACACAACCAAGCTATTACTGACCTAACTGGGTTATGAATGAGCTAAACCTGGCATGTGTGTCATCTTCACGGCTGCTTTGCATGATAAAAATCGGCTAGCTCTCTAAATAAAACAACTCATAAAATAGACTGAAGAAATTTCCTAAAACTGCAAAACAGGTGATTCATTTAGATGTAGCTTTTTTAAAGAGAGTGTATCAGTTCTGGCTTTTGTAGTATCACAACATGGGAGTGTATGAGTGTCCACTTAAAGAGAAGACTGCTGTTTTAGGTCAAGCCTGGTATACTGTACCACCAGGGAAGCTTAAAATTATGGTTAAATATGAAATGTTGTTTTGAAGGGTAATTTTGTGGGCAGATGTTTATGTGGTGGATTGAAATACTACTTGGAACCATTGTTTGGGTCAAACCGGAGCAGGTTTTCCACACTCCATATTCATCAAAAATTAAGCAATAGTGAAGCTGGTGGTTAGGTTTTACCATTGATGTCATTAAAATCTTCATTTTGAGATTTTAGTTCAATTGTCTCCTGAATGTATTTTATTACTGTAATCATTAAAAGTGGAGTTGTAGTGACATTACTTTGTATTTCATTAGTGTAGTCCAGGGGCATATTTTATGTGAGGGGGATGCGAGGGGCGGGGTTTGTGCGGGTGGGGTCGGGGTTAAATAAGGGGCGGAGGGCCAACCAAATAATTATGAAATGTGAAGGGGACACGTTCCCCTCTGGTTGGATGTTAACGACGCACATGTTGTAATCTTTAAGAGTAGTGTTGTAGTGATATTAATTATCAGGGTAGATATAACAAGAACATTGTTTGTTGTGTGTGTACTTAAGACGGTTGTTTGGGATTACATAACTATATCTTCTTGAGGAAGTGATGCATAGTGTCTTTTGTTTAGAACAAAACATGCATTAAAAACATGATTAGACGCAAATATCACAGATATCACAGATTACATTAACATCTGTCCAGATTTGAGTCGAAACTAAGGTTTATTGACCTAGTTCCAAGATTGTAATCCATAAGGTGTGTTGCACCGTTAAGAGTGTTTTACAACAGAGCTGCCCATATTTCTTTAGTCTGTTAGTTATGAATAATTAATGCATAAACAAAGGCAGATTCCTACTGTTTGTAGCCTCAGGAAGTACCCTATTCTCTCTTTTCTCCTCCCCTCCCCTCCCTTCAACCTCCTCCCAGATGCTCAATATCAGAGTCACAGAATTCTCATGTAAAATGAATCGCTGCATATGTTGCTGCATTCAAATCTAGGTCACTTTCCCTATACAATTTTCATTCTCATTCATGATTGGCTTACAGACTTCTGTTTGTATTCCTGGCTGTGCTGCATCTTAAATGTTTAATAGTGATGATGATCTATAAAAATATAAACAAAATAATTATTCTTAGGTTGATGTTATGTAGCTACTTAATGAAAAGATTCAGAGGATTCTGAAATGCTACTATTTATTTGTGATTGAAATAGGATTTGATAGGTACCACTAGAACGCACCGTGTGGTGTATTAATATTATTACTTTGCCTTACAGTCACACATGCACACAACTTCTTTCACTGCATTTAACCCATTCACCAAGTGAACGCAGCCACCAACGAGGTTGGCCCGGGGAGCGGTGTGCGGGGTCGATACCTCTGTGTTGACACTAGCAGTCCTGGGATTGGAACCAACAACCCTCTGATCGCAAGGGCAAATCCCTAACGACCAGGTGTCTCTACAACAGTATATAATATTTACTACTGTTTACTTTAGGTGCCTTTACCGCCACCTACTGGCAACAGAACTGTTTTTCACTGGGATTTTTATTAAATCTATTTTTCTATAAAAGTATGTCGACAACTCACGCTGCTAATCCTTTAAACAGCTCTGACCCGCCCTGCACTCTCTCACTCTCACTCTGTACGGCTCTGACTCACTCCTCCATCACACACACACACACCCCTCTCAAATTCTCCATACCCTGCTTAAGCTTAACCTATCTGTTATAATTAAAGTGTAAAAGATTATAGCATATAACTTAAACAATAAAACCACAATAATTAAGATCGCCTCATCAACTAATATTTTGAAAGATATTTGTTTTCTTTGGCCTCGATCATTTCATCTCATTCTAACAGGTACACTCGCTTAAGCGCGCAGCAATATAGGTCTATGTCTTGATTTTCGTTCGGGATGGTAAGAGATATAATGGTTATAATGGTCTACGATCCTAGTGCTGAACTCAGTCCTTCAGTGTGACTGAAAAATATATTATCAATAATAACAATAATTGCTCAGTTCACACGGATGCACTCCTGCAGCTCTCGCAAACCTCCCTGCGCTCTTTCACGCTCGATGTTTTCACTTGCACAACAAACTTCTTCCGTGTGTCCGAAACCTAAGCCGCGTTACAACTAACTCTGTGTTACACCCCCGTTTCGTAACCTACCTTTTCAATCAAAAGCAGGTGTTACAATCAATCTAAGAATATGTATCTTCTGTAAATGTAGCAGTGAGTCTGTATGTCATCTTTTTAATATTTTCACAAGAAGGGCACGAAATCATCGGATCATCGAAATCATTGTCACTTTTTTCACCATTGTGTTTATGCCTGTTTTTGTGTAGGAATTTAACAGACACTGGCATTGAATGGTTGACACTCATAGAGATCCTGATTTAAAAATAAAAAATTAAGATATATATATATATATATATATATACAAATATCAGTGCTGTCAAATTTTGATCTAATTAATTACATGGTGTGGCGATTAATTAATCTAATCAATCACATTTAATTGCACATACATACAGACTTACAAGAAGCATTTTTTTACCATTTATTGGTCAAGTCAAGTCAAGTCAAGTCAAGTTTATTGTCAATTTTGCCATATGTACCGGACATACAGAGAATTGAATGGTGCATACACGTAACTACAAAAGGTACAAATTAAACATGCAATAAATACAATTATACATATTATGTATATGAATACTGTGCAAAAAGAGCATGATTGTGGTAAAGTGTGCAAA
>JBBMFX010571448.1:0-14789 GCA_037832545.1 Rhabdalestes septentrionalis | reverse complement strand
ATACCGAGTCCCGATCCGATACTTCTATATACTATACTAAGGTGAATGGCAGGTCACTCATTGCAATCATTTGTGCTATCTTGGCTGTGATGTCCTGCCCCTTCGTGCCGTCACGAGGCATTTTTTCTCCTCCTCTCCTGCAGCGTGAGCTGACTCGTCTACGCACTCCTCCAATCACACAACACAGACAATGATCCACAGTTCCCTTCAATAATCACCCACAGGTGTACTTGTGATCAGAGATGCAGCGAGCCACAGCGCGCTGGGCACCTGCCGCCTGCAACGCCCCCTAATCACCACTCAATCAGTAGGGATGGATATCATTAAGGTTTTAACGGTATTACTACTTCTATCGGTACCGCTTATCGATTCAGTGCTTTATCGGTACTCTTATCGGTACTTCCATTGTGTTTTTTAGTTAAAAACTAATTGGGAACAGAATAACAACACTTTAACCCTAATTCTAACCCGAATCTAAAAAAGTTGGACCCACTCCAAATTAACTTTTAGGTGAGCTCTGCTTTATTATTTCTTAGTTTATTATTATTTATCTTTATTATTATTATTTGTAAATGCAGCACTATTGCATAGTCATTTTAATGTTGAATATTTATTTAGGCTACTGCAAAAATACTTGAAATATTTATATATTTAGCCTATATGTAGGCTATATGTAACTGAATTATAAAATTATTTACACTGATTTAGAGCCCTTGGTTGGATGTTTTGATAAAGTTCTTGTGTTGCCGCTTTTGTTTGTGTGTGCATGCGCGAGAGACCGAGAGAGAGAGTAAGATAGCCTGTGCGTCTATATGGGAGAGATTGGGAGTGTTTGTTTGTGTGCACAAGAGGGACAGAGAGAGAGAGAGAAAGAGAGACTCTTGAGTGTATATGGGAGAGATTGGGAGTGTGTGTGTGTGTGCACAAGAGGGACAGAGAGAGAGAGAGAGAGAAAGAGAGCCTCTGCGTGTATATGGGAGAGATTGGGAGTGTTTGTGTGTGTGTGTCTTTTTTAATTACTCCAGTACCGACAGCAGAACCGTTACTTCGGTCTTTTATAATTAGGCTGAGTAAGAACCGGGTTTCGGTACCCATCCCTATCAATCAGTCACTCTTGCGAGTCCAAAATAAACGTCTCTAGTACTCTGGGGAGTGACTGTGGGGTCGAGACGAACCTGACACAACATCGTATACACGAGTCCTGATCGGGAGGTAACGTCCGATTCCGATCGAGTCTGAAACAACTTGATCGGGCCCAATTTACAATCACGTGATCGGATCGGGACATCCCTAGCACAAACCTAATACTGCACCTGCTTTAAGAAATATCGTCCCTTGAAATATGATGGTTGCAATAACATGCATCAGCAAACATGTGGCATCTTGATTTGAATCAGCGAAACATATAAAAAGAAAGTGTTTCAATGTGCTAAGTATCAGAAGCCTGGGAGGGAGTTTATTATTCAGGTGGGTAGTGATACCTAGAACACTGCGAAAGCAACACTGGAGAAGCTCAAAAACGTGTGTTTGGTATGTTTGGTCTAGTTTCAGTATGTTCGGTCTAGTTCCTCCTCCATTGGTATGCTGCTTTGACACCTGTCTCTATATTTGATTTATCTGTGTATGTTGTTATGTGCCTATTTTCTGGGGGGGGGTTGGTTTTTTTTAGACTCTACTTTTATTTTATGTAATCCTGTGCAACCTGCTGGTGTTTTTGTGTTGCACCATGGACCTGAAGATTGACATATCAATGTACACATTTTACTGAGAAATGGAAGTATAGACCACTTGATTTAACTTTGGATGTGTGGTCATGTTTCATGTAAACATATTTTACTTATCACGTACCTGAGTTCACAATTAAAAGAACTGACTGGAAAAATTAAAGTGAGTATGGTTAAATACTTTCAGGTATAGGGACTGTATATGAAGTTACCTTTTGGTTTGAGATGATGCTAAAGCAGAGTTAGTGCTACAAAAATGTGCCTGTTGTTTCACTTTCCCTGAAAATCTTCTAATATCCCCTGGATTTTTTCCTTTTTAGATAAAATCTTCAGAAAGTGTCTGGCCAACGGGACCTGGGCCCCCAAAGGCAACTATTCTCAGTGCAGAGCTATTCTCAATGTACAGGTAATACATTATTACACAGAGTAGGTTTATATGTGGTTATAGTTATTAACTTATATTTATATTGTTTTAACATAGTAGAAATATTATATATTAAATGAAACTTTGTGCACAGGCAACATTTTTAAATTTCCAATGTGTAAAATATATTAAATAATCAACATATGCACATGTGAAATATGTACATATTTCCAAAAATGCTACTTATACTTCACTATTTATTTTATTTGCAGTGTGTGATCACTTTGTTCTGCTCTTTTACTTTTGGGCTATATTTGTGTGTGTGTGTGTGTGTGTGTGTGTGTGTGTGTGTGTGTGTGTGTGTGTGTGTATCTTACAGAAAAAGAGCAAGCTGCATTATCACATAGCTGTCATCATTAACTACATGGGTCACTGTTTGTCTCTGTTCACCCTTCTCATCGCCTTCACACTCTTCTTGCGGCTCAGGTAAGCTCAGCTACTCTTTAGGCTTCTGTAACAGGTTTATAATATTTATTGAAACACTCCCTGGATTGTTGATCACATTTACATTTCTAAGTCAAATTCCAGAGATCTGATGCATAGATTTCTGAGTCTTTGAAGAATGCTTTGTTAAAACTGATTGTTACAGGACATGTGATGTTATCTATCCGCTTCCCCACTGTTTTGTGGTCTAAAAACCTCCATCTGGCTCTCAGGGACATTTTGAGCAGTTAAACTAGGCCACGCTTCATCCAGTATTCAGAATAACAACAACAGTTCTTACTCAAACCCCCCCACTTCAACATGCTTACTCAGCAGGGGTGTGCTTGTGTATGTGTGTGCATTTGATGTGTGTTATTTTGCAACTCCAGGAGCAGGATAACTCTTTATATGTCATGTTGAGTAATAGTTTATAGCTCCAAAACACTGTTCTCTATTTTTGTTGTTTTATGATTTTATAATCCATTAAGAAACATATTTTTATGGGCCCCAGTTCAACACCATCTGTCCCACTCGGTCTGTTCCAACAGAAATAATGCATTTCATATGCATTTCGTTCCCTTTTATTGACCTCTGAATGTCATGTTTTGTCCAGGATTGGTGGACCAGTGGTGGGAGCAAAAGACGAGCCCAACATTAGTGCCCCTTTTTGTTTGCCAGCTGAACATTTAGTATCCTCACAACTGCTGTCATTGCTTGACTTGTGCCTAATCAACGATTCTGTAATCAGATTAGAGTGCTGACACATGAGATTACAAAGAAATGTTGAAAGAAATGTTGAAAGGCTGTCTGCTTTTACTGGAGTGGAAGAATTACTGAAAAAGCATAACACAGCAGCACATTTGTACACTTCATATTAAGCTAGATTATGGGGTTACCGAGATAAAGTATGGATTTCTTGCTTAATGTTCTAAGTGTAAATAAGTTCACATCCTCTACACCCAACACCCCTTCCTATTTTAATACTGTTTATTTGCTGAACATAACGTATTGAAAAAATGTGACCTGGGGACAAGCTTTGGTATATTTAATATTTAACCTTAGGTTTTTTACAAAATGTCGAAGCTAAACTCAAAAAACGAGTAGAAACTGTACACTTACATAAAACAAATTCAGTTATGTTGTATGTATCAGTAGAGGTGACCCAAAATATATATATTTTTTAATATATATTTTTTCATTTGTTTGTTTGTTTTTTGTTTTGAGATTTTTTGGAGAGAATGATGCACTTTCATTTTACTCAGAACATCAGCTAAGCAAATAATTTGACCAGGAGAGATCAAACGCAGCATCATTTGACAGCATAATATGTTTCGAAGAGAGGGTCAGCTAACAGTCATCTGTGCTGGCTAGTCTTGCACAAAGTGACTGGGAGAGAGGAGAGCCAGCCTACCCACCCAGAGCTATAAATGGTTGCAACACAAAGCAGGGATTGAACTTACGATCTCCTGGTGGAAGGACCAATTCTGAGACATTGCACATGAACTCTTGTCAAACATTTTTATGCAGGTTTGATCCAGTTTTGCAGGCATCCATACAAACAGTAGAAGAAAATACGATGAAAATACAATGAGCATCTGAAGAGTGCAAGAAACAAAGCAGGAGTCTTTTCTTAACCTCATTTAGAGCGACTCATCAAGCGACTCATGGTACTGCATCAAACCAGATATTTAGCAATTAAGTGCTCTCTAAAATGTTGACAGAGAGGCTTAGTTAATGTTTAGGTATTCTGTACACACTGATGCACAGAAGTACATTGCATTGCTTACAAAGACTCATAAAACAGGGTAACTATGGAGCACACTGTGAGATGGAAATTACACACAGGACTGTTTGAACTGAGACAGTTTTTTTAACCATTCAGTCACTCCAGCAACTTTGGTTTATGTGAACAATTAGCAGAGCACTGCTCCAGTTCTGATGTCTGAGTGTGATGTAATCCATCTGGTTGTGAATATTTCAGTGTGACAAACTAAAGAGGCTCTTCCTCTCATTCTACGGATTAATTTCATTCTAAAGGAAAATGCTCATTTTCCTTGACTCTACACACAATACGAAGTTTAGAGATGAGCTAGCTAATTCTGTCTTAAAGAGCTATCAAAGAAACCTGTATAAAACACAGATTAATCTGTTAGTAGGGCTGGGTTCAAAGAATTGATTCACCGATCAATATCGATTCTCGTTCAAAAAATACGATATCGATTCAAAAATTCGCGGATTGATCTTTTCCTGTCGCCACTACTGCTTACGACCGCTATAAAACACTCACTCCACTCCCAGAACTACCTCTGAACTACTGAGTGCGGTACTGTTCCTCCAGAAAATCTCTTAATACCAGAAGAGTAGGAGAGTCTTATCAGTCAAGCAGATATTCCTAGACTGTATTTACCATGGCTGCTGAGCTAGTGTTGATCATTTTAACCAGGTGTGGTCGTTGTTGTTTTTTTATTGTTATTCAACCAATTTTATTGTTACGGTTGTTCAGCCATTTTTGTGGTTAACATTTCATTGTCAAATAGACATTTTTAAAAAAGGTTCTACTAACTCTGTCATTGTTTTAAATGTAAGAAATTAAATAAGCCCTGGAAGTTCTTTTCTTCCTAAATTCTTTTAATTTGTGACTCTCTCTCTGTTCCTCCTACACACACACACACACACACACACACACACTGTTCCTGTTAGTTATTCACGTTCTTCATGTGCAGCAGTTGTTTTAATTTAAAAAAGTTGGATTAGATGAATTATAAAATAAACACTTATTGGAAAAGTTTACTGTCCACAGGTAATAGTGCTGTACAGTCCGTCAACATAGGGATATCCTCCACTCAAGTCAATTTATAACCAAGCCAAACTAGTGTTTACACAAAGAAATCTGTAAATGAATCGATATCGAATTGAATCGGATCGAGAATCGAATCGGATCATGACCTTGTGAATCGGAATCGGATCGATTCAGGAAATCGGCAACAAAACCCAGCCCTATCTGTTAGTCACTACTCCATGCCAGCATAGTACCTTGTTCTCTAAGGATTCTTTATAATTGTCCTGTTTGAACAAGGTAAAAAGGTGATTTACTTCGCAAATTACAGAATAATAATTACCAATGATTTGTTTTGGGGCTTTTTTTTTTGTTCATCCTATATGCATTTTTGATTACTACCATGCAGCCAGTGGTGGTCTAGTAAAAGGCTTATCTTAAATGTATATAAAAGGAACAAGAGTCTAATTGTTTTTGCAGATGCGTGATTTGTGGCAGTACTTTACATTCACAGCATTTTGCAAAACATTTGTCCAAAGCCACTCACAGGAATTCTGGCTGGTGTAGTGCAGTAAACGGCCTAGGTTAGAAATTGTTTCCAGCTTTTTGGCTGGGAAGGCAGTGATTTTACCCACTGCACTGCACATGTGGAAATTATTGAGGAACTAATTGATGAAATTTCTATTCTGCCATTTGAAAAATAGAGGCACAAAGTAGAGTGTACACATTGTTAATGAGGGACACCCAGTGAGTTTCATGTTTAGTCCTGTCAGCACAACAGTAGTCAGACTACAGTAAATAAATATCCTAGTTAGTCAAAATCCTTTGTTTTCTGCCAAAGAGAAGCATCACCTGAGACTATGGCAATCGGAGAGACGTTAATAATTTAAAAAAATAAATAAATTATACATACGTTTGTCAGCAACAGGCACCTCCAGGGCACCATATATGGTTATCAGCTAATATTCTATGTCATATTAATAATATATTTAGCAATGGGAATTACAGCAATAGCAGGTATCTTTGGAGTGGGAAAGACAATTAATGTACTCTTGTGTATACACTGTATGCTTGCCAATTGGAACTGATTACGTGTTAACATAATTCTGCAAATTTAGCTAGACTGCATATTATAATTTCCAGATGTTTGGGCACCTTCAGCATTAAAAAGCAGCTTTATTTATGTAATATTACCCACCACAACAGTATTCATACCGTATTATGAAGACCTAACATATCATTCCGTTAATAATGTTTCTAAAAATGACAACTTAAGAAAGGGCCCGAATAAGGAAAAAATATACAAAATATACAAAATATGGCCCTTTAGCAATCACCAACAAGGAATAAAAAATTATTGATATCAATATGCCTGGTAGAATTATTTTATAAATAATTGTATTATATGTGCATTTTTGCATATTTTTACAATTCAAAAAATGAGTGCCAATTACTTGGAATTTGTTTGCTTTCTTTCCTTATATAGGAGTATTCGCTGTCTGAGGAATATCATCCACTGGAATCTCATTTCTGCTTTCATCTTGAGGAATGCCACATGGTTCGTTGTTCAGCTCACCATGAGCCCTGATGTACATGAGAGCAACGTGGTGAGTTGCTCAAACTTGTAAATGAAACTTGATATAGCTCCTCTTGTTCTACTAAAGATCTGGCTCATGTAAACTTTCCATACGAATTTAAACACATTTATAAAGTGCCTTTATCCTACATTTTGCTTATATTTTATTTTTCACCCTGAGGTTAATTTTTGACATTCATGTAAGTTTATGAACCTTTATGATTCTTTTCACATAACCAGTTTCAAACTCTCTGTATCGATTAGATGTGTGTTTTTAATACTGATATACTGCATGTAAATGAGCTGTGTTTTGATTGGCTGCCCTTTATTATACCTCATACCCAAACACTCCAGTGTTGGGTTTAAACGAATATAGACTGACTAAGATGATATATGTAAATATGTTGTTTTTGTGACATCACAAAAAAGCAATGGGGTGTATGTGCTACATTTTGAAATGTTAACCATGTTAAGTACTACATAACTGTCTTTTAGCTCAAAATAAGGAAAATCCAGTTTAGTTTTTCATGTTATGGGAAATAAATAAAATACAGGACAAACATATCACATATCCAGATGGTTCAGATACAGAAATAGGCCACACCTGGGGTCTGACCACTCCTCTTAAAGTTGGAGGGTTTTCAGTCTGTCAACCATGCATTTCAGTGCATGATTTTTGCACATTACCATATCTGAAATGCTTACTGGTAATAGATTTTGCATGATGCAAAAAAACGATTTTAAAGTCTGTATTATTATTATTATTATTATTATTATTATTATTGTTGTTGTTGTTGTTGTTGTTGTTGTTGTTGTTGTTGTTGTTGTTGTTGTTGTTGTTGTTGTTGTTATTAGTGTATTTAAAATAACATTATAATACAGTGAAATAACAGGGAAGGAAAGTAGCAAACAGCTATCAATATAATAAAATCAATAGTAATAGACATGCAAGTAAATATTATAATTCATTATAATTTAGTTCTGGTTAAAAGATAATGCTTGGTTTGTTTTGAGAAGCAAAACTGCCTGACTTAAAACTCTTCATTTTTTTCTCCCTCTCTAAGCCATGGTGCCGTTTGGTGACAACGTTGTATAATTACTTTCACATGGCTAATTTTTTCTGGATGTTTGGAGAGGGCTGCTACCTGCACACAGCCATCGTCCTCACATATTCCACTGACAGGCTCAAGAAATGGATGTTCATATGTATCGGATGGTGTAAGTCCCTGCACGTTTGCACCAGTTAGCACTATAAATAACAGAAACATAATTGAGTTAAAGACCATTGTAGGAAGCATAGAAGAAAAAAATGCATTTACCCAAGAGACCCCTGTCATGTGTCAAGATTTTTCTTATCAATCTCTGCATATTTTTACCATCTGTTTCAACTGAACAAGTAAGGCAGATACTAATACATGCTTAAAAATACCACTATACATCTTCCAAACCTAAAGCACAGAAGACTTTAGAGATTGGGAAGGGTTTTAACATTCAACAGAATATTCTCACTTAGAATCAAATTAATAGAGTGGGTTTGATGTGAAATGGTTAATTGTAGAGAAACCTACTCACTCAGAAATCTTTACAGTGGTGATGCTTTACAGCAGTAACAATGTAAGCAGAAATATAGCATAAATATAAAATGTACCTTCGAAAACCACCATAAAGCCTAAATGTGTCATGGGGGTTCTCATATATAATGTTGATAATATTGATCTGATCTGAAAAAAAGTTTGGGAATTATTTTCCTTGCAACATCCTAACACTGTATTGATAACTGTATCATGTAATAAATTTCTGAGATGTAGCTCTCATTCTAAATGAAAGCTAACCATTTAATTTTGCAGAAATGTTTAATTACTAATTGTTGTTAAATACATAAGAAACAAAAATATTCATTAGTGATTGCTTTCTTTCTTTTCAAGGTATTCCTTTTCCAATTATCGTAGCCTGGGCCATTGGGAAGCTCTACTATGACAATGAAAAGTAAGTCTGTATCATATATTTAGTGATTAAGTCATTCTCAGGCAGAAAGCAGACTGCTGGCATGGTGGCAAGCATGCTTTTGTCATCACATTTGGCTGCTTCATGAATACTGATGATCTGTCTGTGTTATCTGATCTTCCTCATGATGCTGTAAGAAATGAAGATACTGCTTGTAGAAAAGTGATTAAGTTTTTCTTACAAAATATTAGATCTACATAGAAAAAACAGTAACTATTCATATATATGAAAATTTCCATTAAAAAAATGCATAATAAACCATGTATTTTTCTAATGAAGGCGTTATGGTAATAATACATTTTGTAAAGGCCAGTGAATTGAATGTATGAATATATGTATACTCTTAGACTATATCTTTACTATTTACAAAATAGTTCAGAATTAGAACAAACAGACAGTAGAAGACAAAAAACATGAACAGTCTAAATTACAACAACACTTAATGTAATAGCAGGAAAGAACCGATATAAAACAGGATCAAGAAGAGCTATAACACTGAGAGAATAAATATGTTTTAGTTGAAGTTTTGAAGGAAGCGAGAGAGGTAGCATTGTAAAGATCATAAAGGGGGGAATTCTGTAGTTTGGGACACATAACACTAAAATATTTGCCACCCATTGTATTTGGAATTTTGGGACATTAAGCAAGCCGATATATATATATATCACTTCTACCATTATATTATAAACCTTAATACTACCTTACTTAGAAAAATACATATATTCAAAAGTTGGACTGCATTGTTGCCCAAATGAGACATGGTCTAGCTTCTCCAGTCAGCAGATCCTGAAACATTGGTTCAGTCTGTTTCAGATCACCTGTCCAAACCAAATAGGGTCGTTTACCTGATGATAAGTTCATGCACTCAATACTTAGTAAGATTTAATTACCTATTTATTTAATTTTAACATGTCCCTTTCTGATGCTTCTGCAATGAAAACCTCCCATTGCCTGTTGTAAAATGTTGCCTGTAGTAACCATGAAGAAAATGTGTTGTGTTTATGCTGGGTTTAATCATATTACATTTGCAGCTCATTACATTGAAATGTAGATAACTGCATTTTCTTTTCATTAAGTAAATATATTAAATCAACCCATAGAAAACTGGATAATTGCATTACAAATCAATAGTCTTCCTGAAGGTATTAGTGTCAATACTTACATGAGAAAGCAACACATTAAAGCAGGGCTTGTTTTCCCAGAAGAATATCTTCTTTGAAAGAATGGAAATGGGGAAAAAGGGGCCACCCAGTTATTCAATTATAAATAAAATGTGGTGTAAATAATATAACAGAGGTTTGGGGATTTGGCACATATGCTTTCAAGGAGGATTTCATACAAAATACATCAGCTGTGCCTGCATAACATGAACCTCATGCGAAAGTAGAAGCTAGATCTAATGCCGTAGAATGTGAATGTGAATTATTAGTAACATGACTTCGGGGTTAGGACATGCTTTAATAAAAAAGTAATCAGGAGGGGGCCATAAATTTAGAGAGCTGGAGCTTAAGCTAAAGAGCCTGACAAATGTATTCTCCTGAAAGTACAATCCATTCTAGTTTGGGTAATATTTTGTGTTTGAGTGTCAGATTTTATAGCTCTTCACATGTTTTCCTTCCAAGTCACCAATTCATAAAATCACTTTGCCCATCTAATATCAGAAGAATGTTGTTGAATCATTCAATGTTTATTCACTATTTACTTCTTTTTTATTATCAGGTGTTGGTTTGGGAAGAAAGCAGGCGTGTATACAGACTACATCTATCAAGGCCCCATGATATTGGTGCTTATGGTGAGAAGACTTTGATTACATGATTCTCTCCGTGGATGAGCACACACAGCCATGCCATCATTCTACATTTCTTTCCAATCTAATTATGAATGTCCCACAGATAAACTTCATCTTCCTCTTCAACATTGTAAGGATTCTCATGACCAAACTACGAGCCTCCACCACCTCAGAGACCATTCAGTACAGGTACACATGATTTAGCACACACTTACACAAATACTGCTCCTTAAAATGAGCTCTTCATACTGACATCTTAACCATCTGATAATAAATAAAAAGTTATTAATCTGGATAGTATTTTTTATTTGTTTGAAAAAAAAACTTTATTTATACATGTCAGTTATTATATTTTACAGATTTCTCAGTGTTTTTCAAATAACCTACAGTTTTAAAATGCATCTTTCTGCCTTTCCTAATTATTCTCTGTCTGTAAGTCATATTTATACATGAGCAAATTGCTTTTATGTGACTGAAAATATTGATTACAAACTTTGAAATTTGTTGGTATGTCTTTTTATTTTCTGCTTCTTATTTTCAATCTCCAACCCCTTAGGAAAGCAGTGAAGGCCACACTTGTGCTATTGCCTCTGCTAGGGATTACATACATGCTGTTTTTTGTGAACCCAGGAGAGGATGAGATCTCCCAAATCGTCTTCATCTACTTCAATTCCTTCCTCCAGTCCTTTCAGGTAATCTATACCTAGCTGCCCTAGAAATCAAGCAAAGGTCATTATAATAATAATAATAATAATAACAATAATAATAATAATAATTATTATTATTATTATTATTATTATTATTATTATTTGACATTAGTTCAGCAAAGAAGCAGTGGATCTTTCCATTCTGTGCATTCTCCCCTTATTGCTTATTTCTTTTTTTTTTTTCTCAGGGTTTCTTTGTGTCTGTGTTCTACTGTTTTCTGAACAGCGAGGTAAGCACAGTGCAGTCCTCTGTAAGCTTTCCACCCACAATACAAGCACAAACATAAATCAGCAATTGTTTTATTGCACTTCATTCTTATGTTTCATAGCAGTCACTCACCGTAGCCTAGGTTGCAATCTGGGCATGTTTATTCTGCTGCCAGAACTTTCTGATGATGAAAGTGTTTTAGGACTCTGATGTATAGACTAGCCATTTTACTCTTTCCAAAGGATGCTTTTAGAAATAATAAAGTGTGATTTCAGAGTGATTTTGAGAACACTACCGTATCCCACTGTGTATTTGTGTAAGACGTAGACTGATCAAAATGTGTCTGAATTGATTTCTTTAAATCAAGCCTGTTTTCCATTAATTAGTAAATGAAATATTTCTTTTCATAGTGGCCAAGGAAAAAATATTTGTATTATTGTGATTGCAGTGACAAATCGACTGTTGGTTTTGATACAATACTTCCAGATTACAGCAAATGATTAAATGATAAAATGATTAAATAAAAATGAATTAATCTTCAGAAAGCCTGGGTATCCATATAGACCCAATAAGATGTATGCTCAATAAGTGTCTCCATTTAACCTTTGAATGGGAAGGATCAAAAATTTAATATGAGTATTTGAACAGCAAATATCTATATTTTATATGGTAATGGGCATGTGTGTGTGTGTGTTTATGCAGGTAC
Organism: Rhabdalestes septentrionalis; assembly: GCA_037832545.1. NCBI lineage: Eukaryota > Metazoa > Chordata > Actinopteri > Characiformes > Alestidae > Rhabdalestes > Rhabdalestes septentrionalis. The sequence goes on along the minus strand of JBBMFX010571448.1, from coordinate 2,452 downwards.
GCTTGGCAATACGCAAGAGATGGCACCGCTGGCAGGACAAACATTCCATTCGTACACGTGTGGCCAGGGCGATGTCCATCCCCACCTCGCCTTCACGCCTCAGCTTCCACAGCATCAAACAGTCCACCTCCGTCTGAGGAACAAGAGAGAGAGACACAATGAGAGTGAAATTTTCTTTAAGAGAGAAAAATACCAAAGAATATATCGTGAACTCACCACCTTTGTTTTAAAAGGCAGTGAGTTGGACACAGAGTTTCTGTTTGGGCAGACAAAGACAGAGACTGGACATTTACAGGGCTTTTCCACAGAGCATATCTTACCAACCATGGCCAAAATTTGACAGCTCTTTGTTTCAAGAGCTGATTCAAATGCAACATTACTAAAGGCACTACAAGCAAAGACCTTACAGATGAAGAGGAATACAGAAGGACTGGCCAGTCATGTAATGCAGCATGTCCATGTTAAGTCAAAGACTATACTGTCCATATATGTAATAATGAAATTATTTATGGTTTGACACTATTTCAAACAAAACATCAGGAAGGCCTTTATTGAAGTGTGTGTGTGTGTGTGTGTGTGTGTGTGTGTGTGTGTGTGTGTGTATGTGAGAGAGATAGAGAGAGTGCGCGAGCGAGCGAGAGAGAGTCCTCCAGGGGCTGCACTTTAAATCAGCCACAGGAGATAAAAGTAGAATAAATTATTACTTGACTGAAAGAAATCACATGCACTGCTTTCTTAAAGAAGACATTTGCCTTTTTATCTTCTCTGGTATTTCAGCACACAGTGATTTATTTGTAGATAGTTATTCCAATTAGATCAATTAGATTCGTTTTTTACAATTCACACTCCTGGCGTCCACATTGATTCTGTTTTTCCAGAACATCCTGTCCTTCAGGCTTCTTAATGGCTTAGTCTTGATTTCTAATTGCCACCATCCATCCTGTTTCTAGAGATCATTTTATTATTTTACCATGAACTGTTCCAAGCATATTTGTTTTTCCAATTAAGAAGTTCTTTCTGTAATATGTCCAATATTAGAGCTCCAGCTTCAAGAAAGGTGAAGCTTTATTTGGTCAAGGATTCAATTGTTTGATTCCTTTGCTATGTAGATTCTCTGAAAACTCCTCAAAAAACATTGTGTCCAAAGGCATGAATAATGTCCTGCTTTTTTACTCCCATCCATAAAGAACCACAGAAAAGATCATAGCATGGACATTTTTTTTATGAAACTAAACTCAGTAGCACATTGTTGGACAAATCAACTTACCTGTTTCTTTTTTTTTTCAACACTAAATTACTGTTTGATAATGAATTTCTGGACACTTTGCTAGTATTTAAAGCACAGAGAAACCATTTACCTGCAGATTCACATTGTTTTTAAACACAGGTCATAACCCCTAAAATATCTTTTTCAAAGCAAGAACTAAGATGACAGAGAGCAAGGTTTGCCACATGTGACTACGATATGATTAAGCCGGTGAGGAGCTACAGAAATTGGTAAGTGTCCCAGTACTAATGATGTTGGCTACACACTTATAATGACCAGCAATTTGAATAAGATCTGGCTTTAAAAAAAACCCAGCAAACCTAGTCTTAAATGTTAACACATGGGAAGTATTCTCTTGTTTGTTATTTTTTTCTTTCTCACACATCAATGCAACGAATGGTGGAGGCCCAGGCAGACCTGTTTGACTCAAAACGCATAATTCATATTATCTCTAATTTTTTTTTTATGTCAAATGGAGTCCACAAAATGTGGGCACAGAGTTTCTTCTGAAGTTGTTTAAAAATCGTGCCACATCAATTTAGGGCACTCTTCATAAAGCTCATTCAGTTGGATAAGTTATGGCTCCCACTGGTCCCTGGAATGGCTAAAACCTTGTATTCAAAAGAGAGAAAGTATCTATGTGCATCCAGGCCAAGCAGGTGTCTAGATGAATAATATCTGCTGGGAGCAGTACTTTCTGGAGCATAGCATCCAACCAGATGGGATGAGAACCCTGTTGCCTGGTATCGCTTTTGGTACATAATGTAAAGAATTCGAGGCATTCAGCAAGTTGCCTTTATAGACATAGAGCCAGCAGTTGTCGGACATGTCTATACTTCTTGTATTTACTTCGAGTCCTCTCTTTTTTATGGTGCAGCTATTCACACCAAAAGGCCAGTCTTAGGCGTACACTAGCCAGTCCAAGGCTACACTACACATGGATATGGAAAACTAATTAAATCATAAAAAACAATGAAACATACCTTTTTTATATAAATTACCTGAGCTTTAGTGTCTTAAAGTTTGTTTTTGAGTCTGATATGTGTTTAGCTCCGGATTTGTTTCTTCATGTTTGGGTTTATTAGCTTTATTCACAGATTCTGTATTCAACACATACAGTCATGTGAAAAAATTAGGACACCCTTTGAAAGCATGTGGTTTTTTGTAACATTTTTAATAAATGGT
>JBBMFX010571438.1:0-14790 GCA_037832545.1 Rhabdalestes septentrionalis | reverse complement strand
TGCTCACACAATGCCAAAGGGACAATTCATTTTGGGGGCACTGACTATTTATATGGGGAAGGAATTTAGTTTTTACATAAACTGTTTTAGGGAGAGATAGGAGCTTTTGCAGGTGATCCATGGTGTTGTGCTGAACAATCCAGGTGATTTTTGACAAATGCTCTAATGGAATGCAGATGAGCCAAAGCGATTGAGAAAGATATATGCAGTTTTGATGGTACTGTCTCATTACTTGGGAAAGTATTACTTGGTTGTGAAGCATGTATGAACAGTTTTGAGAGAGATATGGGCTTTTGCTCGTGAGCTGAAATGTTGCGCTGAACTGCAAGTCTGTTTGGCCAAACTACCTTATAGTTTTGAGAATGTAATTTCGGTTTCAAGAAATTAGCCAAACCAACGGAGAAAAACTGTAATGCCTACTGTAAGATGCGACACAAAATAAATATTTGATAATAAATGATATTTCCATTTCTAATTTTCTAGAAGAACTGATTACGCCCTCCAAATATTCCGAAAAGTTTATAGTGGTATAATTTATCACATTAACAATAACATCAACCAATAGGCCGTGTTCAATTTGCATGAATAATTACTGAAACAGAAAGCTTTCCATCTCAGAAGTCCCTGAAACCACGAAGCCTTTCTTTCTAAAAGGCCTAGAAACGTAATGAAAAGCCTTTATTCAACGTTACATAACTTTTAAGCCAATTTACATATTCAAATGGCCATAAATGTTCGACATGCAGTTTAAAATGCACCCCACAATGCACTTCAGAGGCCACTTTATTTCCACAAGGGAACTCTTTTAGTCCATTTATATGAAAAATAGTCTCCTCATCTGCGCCCTTCCAAATATTGAACCTGCACACCAACAAGTCCCTATGAAGAATTCAGATGTAAGCACAAAATTCCAGTTTGGCTGGAAATGTACTCGTTGATGCGTGTGAAATTGCTGTTTAGCTCATAAATAAACATTCGCTGATGTGGTGTAACCTGAGAAAAACCCCATTCAGACAAACAGAGCGCTCTGTTTATTTCCTTCCCATCATTCATTTCCTCTTTTGTGTCACATAGCCCATTTGAACGTGATCTCATGCAGCTGTTTATAAGGTAATTTACACTAAAGCCTGAGGTGGAAGAAAGGTCAGGTTGTTTGGAAAACCCTCCAAATATATACTTAAAATGATATTTTCTAGAATAAATGGCCTTGCCATCGCACATAATGCTGAAAGGCAATCATTGGGTTCTCAGTAAATAAAAAATCAAACATAAACTATTTTCCATTTATTCCAGATGGAGTCGATCAGTCAAGGCAGGGAAAGTTTTGCTTCATTAATTTATACCTGGAGTCTAATGTTGGAAGTCAATATTAACCCAAATCTTTTCAACAAAACATCTCTCACCCCACCAAACTCCATCCAGCTCTTCATCATGGTGGCATAAATGGGTGGGAGTGGTTCAGGACAAAGGATGACTTACTATAAATGTGATCTGTAAAAATGAACAAAATTTGTAGCCAAACATGTTTTCACAAACCGGACCAGAGAAAGGAGCACACCTCTATCAATATAAATATATTTTCGTGGCTAAAATCACCAGAAATGCCACCAGAAATACACCTGCTTTGAGAATATCAGCCTTGATCTTACAGTGAAATTTTATAGCTCTCATGTTTTTTTATTATTAATATTGCATTAGTAAAACATTATTAAGTATTATACACTACTGGACACACCTTCTCATTTATCGATTCCATTTGATTTTTATATTTGTTCTGATGAAAGCTTTGCACACTCGACATTTTTTCAATCAGATTAATGAGCTATCGAACTGGAATGGTATTTAATTAACAGGTGTTCTTCATCAAGATTTCATAAGTAGAATTTCTTGCCTCCTTAAAATGTTTGAGATCATCAGTTGTGATGATCGGTACACAGTTAGTGATCCTGTTCCAGTAGTGTACTTCTCCACATTATGGCAAGAACAACTTTACTACGTAAAAATTCACTACGTAAAAATATTAGAAGTATGTTAGAAGTGTGTGGGGTACTGAGAAGAGTGTATCAGATACACGGGTTTCCTGGGGGTTTTATACACTACTGTAACTGAACACTCTGGTCTATCATGTACTCACTGATGGGCAGCACCAGGAAGAAAGGAAGCCAGCAGAGGATGAAGCAGCCCACCACCACACCCAAAGTCTTCGCTGCTTTCTTCTCGCGCGAGAATCTGAGCAGCCTCACGAGAGTACAGTGGGAGCGGCATTTCCCCACCGCCGCTGCTTCTCCATCCCTGCCATTATAAGAGGTCAGTAATTTGTTCCATTCATACTTAAGGACACTTTTTTGGATGGATTTGTTTTCCTTATCAGTGTTTTCTAATAATAATACTCTTCCACCTAAGCTTCTATCTACTTGTTGAACTTCGAATGTCCATGTATTGTTATTTTTGTGGAGGTTTTTCCCACTTTTCTCACATCTTCTCAAACTGCCACTGAGACAACAGACTGTTCAACTTTTAGAACGCTAACTGCTAATTCTCTTACAGCAGCTAACAGATGTCCTCACTGGGCAAAGTCATCCACAAATCAAACTGGTGACCTCTCTTTCTCATTTTCTCTCTCACTTTCTGTGTATCTCGCTTTCTTCCCCAGTCTCTCTTTCTATCTCTACCTCATTGTGATTCTCTCTCTCAATCTTTCTGTCTCTCTCTCTTATTCATGTTGGTTCAGCTGTAAATCTCAGATCTCTGACCTAGTTTCCATTGTGATGCTTTAGGATATGAATGAGTGGTTTGATTCATTTAGATTATTTATGATGTGATGAACGTTCACAGGAATATAAAATAAAGAAAACAACCCATCAAGGGTTTAAAGCTATTTAAACAGTTAATACTATATATCATTCATCTTTCAAACCCCCAAACCCCATACTCCCTAGTCCATAGAGCTCCTATATGGAACCTGCACTGCTGAATTCAGCCTACTTGTGGTGTCAAAATCTTCAGCACTTTTACATACATCTGCCAAGTGAGTCTACGGTAGTTTAGGCACGCCCATCCACACTGAAGTTACATGGAATTGTTTTTTGACAGAGGCAGCCAATCAGAGCAGAGAAAAGTTACATATACCAGTAACAGAACATTCTGATTGATTCTAGGGGATTAAGAGAGGTTGGAAAATAGTCATGTAAAATGTATTATGATGGTTTTAGTATCCCACCCAAGTCTCAATAGCTACTTTGATGTATTTTTAATTATTGTAATGTGCCCATTATTTTGTTATATGTGAACAATCCTCAAATGAAACTACTCATATATGATCCCCAGGTTCAGACTCATACCCACCTCTGACTGTGAGACTGGGCCGGGCAGCGCTGGGTGTTTCCGCAGTGGATCCTGAGAGACCCCCCGTTCCGCTGATGCCCATCTCGGAGACTCCGACTCTTCCTCCGGGCAACCACATACACCCTGCAGTACATGACCAGGATCACAGCCAGCGGGACATAGAAGGAACATGCTGCTGAGAAGATGGCGTAGCCTGGGTCTTCATTTACCCTACACACAGATTCGTCCTCGGGCATCGGTTCCCTCCAGCCGAAAAGAGGCCCGACCGAGATTGCAGCTGAAAGGCCCCAGACGGAGGTGACTGCAACCAAGCCTCGTCCACTGGTGGCCAGAGAGGGGTAACGCAGCGGGTAGCTGACAGCCAGGCAGCGGTCCATGGAGATCACCGAAAGACTGAGGATAGATGCTGTGCAGCAGAGAACGTCCAGCGCCGTCCAGGCATTGCACAGCTGTCGCCCAAACACCCAGCGGCCCAGGAGCTCAGAGGAGGCCGAAAACGGCAGCACCACTGAGCTCAGGAGCAGGTCGGCCACGGCCAGGTTGGCGATGAAGTAATGGGTGACTGATCGGAGATGCCTATGGCAGGCCACAGACAAGATGACCAAGATGTTGCCCATTACACCAAATACAATGAAGAGCATAAATACCAGCCCCATGGAAACTGCCTTTGGTAGGTCAATAGGGTAAGGTGATGGAAGGCTGCAGTTTACACAGTCATCCAGGAGTGTCACAGTGGTCATGTTCTCCTCAGATGGAACCATTTTGCTTCCAGTATGAACTTTTTTTAGTTCATGTTTGTCATTTTCTCACATTAAACATTGTGTCCTTGCATTAAGTCTGCATGGAGGGATCCTCAGCCGTTTAAAGGGCCATTTTCATGGAAAATTTTTAAACGGAGTCTGTACCAAACTTGCTGTTTTGCATAAGGTAAGCGCGTCTCACAAACTAGCCCATAGTGGTAATCTATGCTGCAGAAGCTGCCCATTTTGTTTTCACCATGGTTGTGATTTGCAAATGACCACCCATTCTACCTACTGCATAAAGGGACTATCTTAAGGGTACTTTAACCATAACAGCCTGTGTAGTTCTGAAGGAATACGGAGTTGTTACAGCTCTTGGTTTGTGCCTAAAACCACACAAACTTCAAGAGGATTTTTTTAAATTGAGGAAAGTACAGAACATGGGCCCCTTAAGTTTTTCTTTCCACAGAATCCACCATGCTCCTTTGGGTTTTTAGTGATGTTTGGGTCTTCCAAAAATATCCTGAAATCAGAAGAAAGAATATCTCAGTCACGTCTGTACATGTACGGTATTTTACAAAACTCTTGCACCGGCCCTCATTTCCTCATATTATGCTTCTAAAGAGACAGACTTTCTTTCCTGTAAAGTTTCCATTTTGGAGAAATGGGCTTTCAACCCAGCAGAATCAATATGTTGGTTGAATGTAAAGTTGCTCTAATTCCCTATGAGGCTCCTGCACACTGTTTTTTTTTAGCTTAGCCAATGGTGTAATTCTATAATTTATGTAAAAATATTCTTTATAGGGCTGCATATGGGCAAATATATGCCTCACTATAAATTAAAAATAACCATTAAGTTAATTGGCCCATCGGTCAGGAAGCTCAAAACACAGTAAGCACATGAGCTAGAGGAGCTTGTGTATATCCTTGTCCAATTTCAGTTTTCTAATAATGAATATTATGTCATGTCCTATTAGCGCCCACTAGAGGCCGTCCTTTCTTTAAAGCTTTTTATTATGACATTCTGAGCACTGCCACCCGTGCGTTTGTTTATTAGGTAAGATGAGACTTGTGTTGGGATTGGTTTATGCAGTTGTTAGTTTGATATTCAAGTTCGTTTGTGGCCGACCTCAGTGTCTGTCCACAGTCATCCTGAGTCTTATGTTGTACGCTCTCCTGTCTCCTTGTATATGTAGTCTGGCCCTCGTGCTGTTTATTTGGTTTGTGTTTTTTGAAAATAAAATTATGTTCAATAAATTAAGATTCAGTGGTTGCTTTAGTGAACTGTGTAAAAAGGAAAAACTCTGGGAAATGTTTATGTGGTCAGTGAAATAAATACATAATTGTAAAATAAAGTTTTTTGACAGATTTAAAAACAAATTTAAACACAAAGCTTAAAATGTACCTCAGAAGTAATTCACATGAGCTGCAGCTCTATACAAACTAATCTTTCAGGCCTACTAATTACAGATGACACGGGCTCTTCAGTCATCAAAACACAGTTTAAGAAGAAAACAGATCTCTTCATTGTGACTAAAAATCCACCTGGCATCAATGGGTGAATAGGTTTAATCCATAGAGTGTCAGGGATTATACCTAGTTCTGGAATAATTTTGGAATAGGTTGGAATACCAACCCAGAATTTTCAGATCATTGCTGGAAATGCCTTGGAAACCCAGCTAATCCAGTGTGTCCCTGGAGAAACAATTCCTTTCCACCGACATCTGAAATGCAGTACACCCAAGAAGCCTCTGGTGTGTTTAATGATGCAGTTAACACTGCAGAACATTGCTGTATTTCAGGCCACACGAAAACCTCCTCTCTCCAAAAAAACAATTTTTCAGCCAGGGTTTTCCACTTTTCAGGCCCAGTTAACATAAAACTCAACCCAAACAAATCAGCATTATACAGTATACAAAGGAGAAATGAGAAATGCTTTTGACAGTGTAGTCAGCGTGTCTACTGTGTAGTCAAACATTCACATATGAACCTGCTAAAAGTTGACTGATTATCCAAAATATCCCACTGCTGTGCAATCAGCCACAATACTTCTGACCACAGAGAACATAAGACACTTAGTCTAAATGACTTTCATAGATTTTTGAAGCTTTAACTCTACTTCACCTTCGCAAACATTCCCCCTTGGTCCCTCCAGAAGCTATTCCTCCTCAATTTCTGAGCCTCTGGCTGTGATCCAGTATGCATTTTGCTCTAAATGACGTCTAAAAGGAGTCAATGTCCCCAACCGATCCTGCACTTCTGAAACGGTCATGCGCAGCTGCTTTAAAGGACAGCACACACTTACCTGCCAACCATGCTGATCCTTCTAGGGTAACAAGGATACAAGCTTTCCCATCACACCAGAAAAAAAGTCTTGATTTTAATGCCTTCAAATTTTGTTTTCCCAGAGTCAAAACAAAACAAGGCATTGACAGGTTATACACTCGGATTCAGAAGTTTGGAATGAACGTTTTCAATAAAAATCTTTTCAATATGGCAAAGCATATGGATACCTTAACGTTACATCTACGAGGCTGTACTTAAGCCTTTATATTTAAAACTCATTTGTCTGAGCAGTATATGCTTTTAAAAGCTAATATAATAATAAGTATTATTATTAATTTTGTGTAGGTATATGTGTTTATCATTCCCAGACCTCTCCTCAAGGACGCTCAGTATTGTATTTTAACACTCAACAAATGAATGGTTCAGCTCAGTTGATACTTCATTAGGTTAAATCAGGAGCTGCTGATGGATTTGCACAAATCCATGCAGCTTCTGGCAGTACTGGCAGTAGGTAAAATCAGGAACTGAGGCTGTGTTCTTCAACTGGCTAACAAAACTTTGAGTACTTTTTACAAACAAAACATATTTTGATATTATGTAAAGCTTTTCTTTTTGCTTAGTTTTATTCAAATATCAACACGTGTATTTGCTACCAGAAAGTCAATTACTGCTCAGAAAATGGCTTTAAACAATTTGCACAGGTGTCTAAGACTTTTGCACAATACTGGAAATGAACTTGCTGGATAATGTACTCGAATACTGTGGGCAACCCCCCCCCTTCTCCTATATTATTGTAATCTTAAAAAAGAGACACAGTAATGCTGTAATAAAAAGAGGGCCTTCCCTACATTGTAAAGTGTATTAATATCTTACATGTCTATGCAAGCTGAAGTATTTACATCATCCTTTATTGTTAGTAAAGCACAGAGCTAACCCCCCTGAAAAACAGCCCCCCATACCATTCTGGTAGATATTGTTCTCCTGTCCTGGCATTCATAAAATGTTTTTCTATGTACAACCCCAAATTAGAACAAGTTGGGACAGGGTGGAAAATATTCATAAAAAAAGGAAAAAGCAAGTTATAAATTTTCCTCAAATTTTGTTTCATTGCAGACAGTATGAAAACAAAATAAATCATGTTTGTTTGTTTTTTTGGTGAACATAATTTGATTTGTAAATAAATATCCATTCTTGCCATTCAGGCTTGCAACAGATTTCAAAAAAAGTTGGGACAGTACAGCATTTAATATTTTGTACAGTTCCCCTGTCTTTTAACAACACCTAAAAGACATTTAGGCATTAAAGAATTCAAGTGACTAAGTGTTGCAGGTGTTAGTTTGTCGCATTCTTCCTGCGAACAACGTTTTAGGTGCACAACAGTACACGGTCTTTGCTGACGCATTTTTAGTTTCAAAATGCGCCAAATATTCTCTATAGGAAACAAATCAGGGCTGCAGGCAGGCCAGTCAAGCACCCTCTTCTTACGCAGCCATGCCTTTGTTATGCGCGCAGTACGCGGTTTGGGATTGTCTTGCTGAAATAAGCATGGGCGGTCCTGGAAAAGACGTTGAGATATACTTCTCAGCATTGATGGTGCCATTGCAGAAGTGCAAGTTACCTTTGCCGAAGGCACTGACACAACCACATCCCATGACAGAACCTGGCTTTTGGTTTTGTAAATGGAAACAGTCTGGATGGTCCTTTTCCTCTTTGGTCCGCAGCACACGGCATCCATTTCTTCCAAAAAAAATGTCAAAAACCGATTTATCTGACCACAATACACGTTTCCACTGTATGATGGGCCATTCCAGATGCCTCCGAGCCCAGAGAAGTCAACGGCACATTTTATGTAGGGCTTCCTTTGGAACAGTACAGTTTTAGCTGGCATTTCCTAATGTAACTACGTACTGTAGTGCTTGAGAGTGACTTCCTGAGGTAGTCCTGAGCCCACGCAGTTATATCGTTTATTGATGAATGAAGGTTTTTAATGCAGTGCCGTCTGAGGGCTCGGAGATCACGGCCATTCAGTTTAGGCTTGCGCCCTTGGCCTTTGTGCACGGTAATTTCTCCAGATTCCCTGATTCTCTTCACTATGTTATGCACTGTAGAGCGAGAAATGCCCAAATCTCTTCCTATCTTTCTTTGAGAAACGTTTTTCTTCAGCATTTCAAAGATTTTTGCCCGCACTTGGTGGCAAACTGGCGATCCTCTGCCCATCTTTGCTCCTAAAGCAGTAGGCCGTTCCTCGATGCTGCTTTTGTGCTTAATCATGATTGCATTCATCTGTTAACACCACCAGTTTCAAATCAGATCAATATTTACTTATTATACCTCATTCCTACCCCTGAATTTCCCCGTCCCAACTTTTTTTGAAATGTGTTGCAAGCCTGAATTGCAAGAATGAATGTTTAGTTACAAATCACATGATGTTGACCAAAAAACATGAATTATCTTGTGTTCATATTGTCTGCAATGAAATAAAATTTGAGGAAAATTTATAACTTGCTTTTTTCTCTTTTTATTTACATTTTTCAACCTGTCCCAACTTTTTCTGATTTGGGGTTGTAATTGTCTCCTCTTCAGGTGTCTTTGCATATATTGAAAGTTTGTCATAGTTGCTTTCAGTAGGACATTGCTTCTTCTTTCACTGAAGTATGAATAAAAGTAGCCATCAGAAATTGCAGTTATAGCCCACTATAACAAAACGAATTCTATATATTTCTCATTTAGTGATTCAGTAACTATATGTTTTAATAATCAATGCTTAATTAGTTTACCACCATAGATCTATAAGTTAAGAGAGAGAGAAGAATGGACGTCTCTGAGGTTCTTTGCAGTTTCATGGAGGACTTCAGAAACACGTCATATAAAGACCTCCAAGCAATTTGTGAGCTACATTATGATTAACAAATTATTTAAATGAACACACTCAGGTGTTTTCTAGATAATATATTGAGGTGGTTGTGTTTTGCAATGCTGATGTCTTAAGTAATTGCTTATAACCTCTTTGAATAATACATCTTACGGAAAGGAAAACATGCCCCTGCTGATGTAGTGAAGCCATGTCACTTGGTTATTCTTTTTTCAGGGGCCGGATAAGGGAAAAGCGACGGAGCATAACCGGCTCGCTTGACTTGGCATTTGTCACTTGCAGATTTCCTTGGCTGCTGAATCAGGAGCCATGGGATTGAGGGGGGCTTCATTTTCAATATGGGAAGCAAAGTAATCTGAGCACAGGGGGCCACACTCCAGAGATTACCTCCTCTGCAATCCAGTGATCACACATCATTGAGAAGAAACACTACCCCAACCACCCCACCCCACCTCACTCCTTATGTCTGCGTTTCCGTTCGCGCCGGGTGCTTTGTGCTGCAGCAGGGGTGTGAGGATGTCCATGGGGAGGCCACAACTGCCAGCTATTTTCTTTACCAATTTAAAACAATAAGACTTTCAGCCATAATTAGCAGCTTGGTTTCCCATTTGTAACAGAGCTATACTGGCATTGGCTAATTAGATTTAAAGATCAGATTAGTTTGAATTATATATTATTCCTTCTCAGACTTTGGAACACAAAGCATGTTGGTAAAGTCTGATTTTAACAAATAGAAATGGTGTAAAAGAGTTCACAACCAGTGTGTGCTGTCCTACAAATTCAATGTTTGCTGTTCTTTGGGTGGACGCGCCTCCACACAGCCGCTCTCCAGACCCCTCCCTCTGTGGATGTTCCACACCCACTCGTGCTTGGAAACTATACTGAACATTTTCCTGGTTTAATGATCTTCTATTTTTTCTGTTTGTTTCTAAGACCTAAAATAAAATAAATGTAGGCTGTTTTTGTTTTTATTGTAATAGGTGTTTTCATGTGATGCCATTTTTAAAACCCCAGTAGCGGTTGTTATTTTTGCACATTTAAAAAATTACAAAAACTTTGGTTCCATGTGACATAGGAACACCAAAAGTAGCTCAGCATGATGTCTGACATCAAGACAAATCGGGGGAACTTCCATGTAGTGAGCTGATTTGCCACTGGATGTCAGTTGTGCCTCCATACTGCTCCATGTCCCTCGGGTTCAAACAAAGGTAACAAAAGGGTCAGAAACAAAGGTTAGGAAAGGGTCTTTGGGGCACTGCTGTAGAAACGCATTTGGCTCTGTAAAGAACATTTTAATTGTTTTTTTAAAGAAACCATCTACTTCATGAACAAATGAGGGTGAAACCTTTTTAAAGTGAACATGAATTGATTTTGTCCTTAGGCACCATGATGCATGAACTGTATAAGGTAGCTTGCTGAATGCTTTGCTTGATGATTCAAGACTCTTTATTTGTCACATACATAAGTAGGGATGGTATAAGGCGGGATGAAACATGAGAGGCTCCCAGGACAAAAAAATCAGTCGCATGCATCATTTCATCCACAGAAATTGGCAGAGCATCCACAACTCTTAAGTATATTACCACTCCCTGTCCATTTTAGCCCCCTGTTCCAGTAATATTCTTCATGTCCAAACAGAATTTAGCACTGACACTCATTCCATGATGACCACTGTGGTTAACACATAGAATGTAGAATGATGTTGCTACTGATATGTGTACGTAGAGCTGTAGGACAATTCGAAGCCCCATAGTTTTCAAAAAATGATATTCATATAAAAAAACTTCTAACATTTATTTTATTCATCTATTGCATGTCACTAAAAGCAAGTTCCATTCTATGTGGTTGTTCAGTGATGCTTTCGAAGCAACAACAAAACAATCAGTGTTCAGTATATTTACCTGTTTTTTCATTGCCCTTTTTAAAGGATCATGGAAGTATGCTCCAATAGCGCCAGATAGTATGTTGCATTTTTGGCTGCATTCAAAGGATCCTTCTGAACAGAGCCATCGATGAAACAAACGGTCTAGAAATGCAGCCCACCTGGACCGCAGCCGAGCTTTTTTGAACACAGATTATTTGTGCATTGTCATCCCTCACTGACTAATTTTGTTTGATGTAAATTATTCAAAAAAATCAAGTGAAAAACAACAAATTATTTTTGCATGATGTCACCGTGAGTAATGTGTATATTTCAGGACCAAAAGAACTAAGCTGAAAACATTGTGTCCCAGGTGCACAATGTAGATGCTCTCATTGGGTATTTTTACAAGAAACACCTACAATGTAGATTTACAGCTTACCTACCATGGTCCATTTCATAAGCCCTTGTCTGCCCCGTCCATCAAAAGAAAGGGACTGTCAACAGAGTATGGCTTACAAATATTATTTGGATGGACCATTCTTAGCACAGCAGTGAAAATAATCCACCTAATATCCAAAAACAGTTGTTTTAAAGTAAATGGTCAAAAGATGAGTCATTATCATTAACTCTGAGTGGACATCGGCAAGGGCCAGCTACAAAGAAGTGACCATAGTGTGGCACATGATGCACCCAGATTCTCTCATGCCACTGTGAGGGGAATAGTCCTCCACCCAAATAAGATCTGGTCAACAGTGGGCCCATGCAGGTCCCTTTCCATTTCTGAATGGGGTAAGAGGGTATTGGGACATCTGACATTTATGCCAACAGGGACTTTAATGACTTTGCATTCAAACACATTGACTCCAATATAGAGTTTCTCTCCTATTTGCAGCTAGAATAGCCTCCACTCTACCAAGGAGTTTCTGTGGGAATTTGTGTCCTTTGATTCTGTAGAGTATTTATAATGTGTCAGATGCTGATGCTAGATGAGAAGGCCTGGCTCACAATCTTCATTCCAGTTCATCCCAAAGATATTGGATGAGGTTGAGGTCAGGGCTCTGTGTCGCCAGTCAAGTTCTTCAACATTGAATTAAGAATGGACCTTGATTCATGTTTTTTGCACTGCAGTCACGCTGGAATATGACATGTTCTTTCCCAAATTGTCTCCACAATGTTGGAAGGATGGCGTTGTCTAAAATGTCTTGGTATGCCGAAATGCTGGTCTGCTAAAATTTAAAGAATGGCCTTCTCTGGAATTCAAATGTCCCAATACATTTGTCCATATAGTTTCTGTTTCTGATAAAATGGTTAGTATGTATAGATGTGAGGCAGGAGGTCCCAATAAACCGAAAGCTCAGTCTAGTAAAACTGTGTGCATGGACCCCAACATTTCCACCCCATAAAACTATATTATATTCCACTTTCCATAAATATACCTCCTGTGCAGAAATGATACACCTTTTCAAGATATGCCGAATTCTCCAATTGAATATTTGCATATTATCACCAGTTGCAGGTCAAGCATGACCGGTTAGTGTTTCCGTTATCACCCTCACATTTTATTTCAATTAAAAGCCAATAGCCAGTCAATCACACGTAAGTTATGAGATAGGAAGTAGCGAACGTATCCCATCCCATTTTTGTGGCATAACCTATTCTGTCCCATTTTAGGGGTGTTTCAGGAGGAGGATATTATTATTCATATGGCTTCCTGTGCTGTATCTGACTAGCTGACAGTAGTCAGATACTGGGCAGGAAACTTTCAGCACCTTCGTCACAGTTCATTACGTTTGGCCCCCAGGTCGTGCTGCCATATGACTTGTGAATATTAATGTCATTTTTTCTGTGCAAATTATCCAAATAATAGTACCATCTGAGCTGTAGAAGTGCTTCTAATCTCGTTGTGTGGGGCACCTTGCCCCATGGGTTGATTTGTAGGATTGTCTGGCATAGATTCTGAATGAACTGAATGAATGAATTGGTGAATTAATTGAACTGAATCAGATGTGGCACTTTATTAGTCATCAATGACACATCTCCTGTGGGCCAATTTAAAAGTGTGTTTTTGTCAAACCTTTTTTGGTCAATTTCTAAAACCGAAAAGAGCAACTTTTGGCCATTTTTGGCTAAATCATTTCTATGGTCAAAATTTCAGTCCATCTCTACTGTTCTCATGTGATTGTGCAATCACATATTTAATCATTTATGAATCTGACGTAGTGGTATGATCCCATTTTTGTATCTTAAACACATAAGCTGTTAAAACATTTAACAGACATTGTAAAATTTGAGTTATGAAATCCAAGTTTCTACATTCATAGTACATTATAGGGTTCAGACATGGCTGAATCACCAGTCGTTCATTATTAAACAAATTACAACAAAACACTATTTGGGGTCAGGTGTATTTTGATTCCGATTATAATCCTATTTAGTTTTTGGGGCTGAAGTGTGCTGGACCCATAACCCATATCAATAGATTGAAACCATCCTCTGCTACACACCACCTTTATAGGGGTAGCTGGTGGTCTGGTGGTTAGGGAGTCGCTGCTGATCAGACGGTTGTGGGTTCAAATCCCAGGACTGCCAGTGGCACTACCAATGTACACTTGAGCACATGAACAGACACAGGTGTTGTGTGAACTGAAGCTCTAGTTTCCTTTTTATCTACAGAATTTCTATATTTTTGTGTGTGAAACATTATTACTACTGAATTATTAATAATACCCATTGGCCCCTTCAGCCCAATTAGAGAAGTGAATGACAAGATAGTTTGCACACCAAAGCTAGTCTGATTTTCCATTTTGTTTTACATTATCACGGTTTGGCATAAATAATAATAAAAAGAAGAAAACAGCATAATAAACAAAACCTAATTTTGGAAAGAAGACACATGAAACATTTCCAATTTCCAAAATATCTAATTATTCAAGAAACACATCCAATTCCATTTTCCCCTTTAATCACAGTTTTGACATCATGAGGAGGAATAGTCGTTCCACACAAGCCGAGAAGACTCTCCATTATGTATTAGTTCCTCACAAAGAATTTGATTCTGTTTAATCTTGCTAACAATGGTTCTCGAAGCCTCTCCACTCGCTAATTATTCTTCTCATCCTCTTCAATCAGAGAAAATAGGATGGAAGAAAAAATAATTAATTAACTAAAGCCTTGTCAAGGACGCAACATTTTACCTAAAATGGTCCTTCTGTATCCTCACCATAAATGACTTCCAGCACAAAATACAGGCAAGGTTCAAATATGCAAAAAAAAACATATACAGGCAAGGTTCATGTTCTTTAATCAGGAACCATGGAAGTTTTCTAGTTCTCAATAACTTGGCAGCACCTCAATGGACAAAACTACTTCTACCTGCAATTGATATTCCTTGATATGCTCTTTCTATATACACACAAAAAAGAGAATCTTACGACATTGTATATGCCCTTAACCCTTTAATGCTCAAGCTATTGTAACCTCTAACGCACAACATGGGTCCAAAGTGACCCGCATTCATTTCCAATATAATTCCAAGCATGGACATGGTTTTCTCTCATACAACTTCTAAAAACAATAAATTTAACCCTATAATATTTTTTAAGTTGTTAAATTAGGTAGGGTTTAAAGCATAAAAAACATTTTTTATCATTTTTACTTTTGTATCTTATAAATAAACATATATT
>JBBMFX010571418.1:0-14791 GCA_037832545.1 Rhabdalestes septentrionalis | reverse complement strand
CTGTCTCTGGGTGTCTCTGTCTCTCACACACACTCTCTCTCCCTCTCTTCTCTCAAACACACATATACACACTCACACTCAGTCTGTGTTTAAGAATATGAGGTTTACATCACTACCCTAATACCTTGATAATAATGAGGTTTGTGTTTTTTGACTTTCTTCCCGCCCATTCTCTAATATCTAATCAAGTTATCCACACATGCAGCCAAACCTGTCCAAATGTGCACCCCTTCTTTTTTGCTTTAATTTCATTTTTTAAAATGATTTTTGTTATGATATTTGTCATGATATTTAATGGTCAGGATGTTATTACAGTCGTTCAGACTGGTGTCATGGAAAACAAGTCATTTCTTTACAGTGATGATGGAAGCAGAGGTCACAGTGTCAACAACATTAATTTGTCTATTATAACCTCAGTACAAACAGGTTAGTGAACCTGTGTTTTTAGATTAAACAGTGATCATGAAATGAGGGTAAATCTGAAAAAGAGGACTAGTTTTGGCATTCACGTAGTCCTCTGTCATTAATATGTAAAATAAATCATCCCTTAAAAACCTTTCAGTGATATATACAGCTTTTTGTAAAAATATTCTGTAAAGTGAGTTTAAAATCATTCGCATGTTCCCATTAATATTGCTGAAATGTGTACAGTTCTAAGATTTTCTACAATTGTGCATATCCCAATCTCACCGAATGACTCTTTTAACATCCCAATCATTTAATAATGAATCATCTACTAATTGCTGACACATGTGTTCAACTGCACACCCAGATTGTGCAGTGTGAGTCATCATGTTTGTTGGCGAGCATAGAGGGTTATAAAGCCCCCCAGTACTGGTCTATCACACAGTGGAACAGTGATGGTGCTCCATCTAGTATCCTTACAATGAGCTGGATTGAGGTTTGGGATCCAGAACTTATCCAGTGACAGTAGCTGACCGAATACTGTTGTGCCTGGATGCAATCAGGACATCAGCAATGTTCTAATGTGTATGTTAAAGCCTTCCCAGAAGAGTAGAGGCTGTTACCACAAACTTGGGAACATACATTAGTATGCTATTGCTGCCAGTTTGTGCTGGCCAGGAGGTGGCAATATCAACTCAGATTCTTCCAACCCCCTCAGCCTGATCCCTGAACCTGACTCAGCCCTTCTGCCTGATTAGACTCAGAAAAAAACAGATTCATCTGCAAATTATACTGATAAATTATTAGAACAATTAGAAATTAAATTGAGTGCCTTTGGTAGCCTAATTAAAATTTCATTAATTTAATCTGAAATGTGCAAATATGAGAATCCTTTTTCACCTTAATGCCAAGCATAACAAAGGGTTTTTTGTAGACCCTGTTGAACAGATGGATGCCGTGTTTTGTGACAACTGCTATTAGAAAATCATAGGCCTGAACTGGTGACATCCGTTTTGCCTTAGCCTTGTTTTATTTCTGATCCCTACCAAATGAAAGCACACAAATCACTGCAGAAAACATGTGACAGAGGTCAAGCACTACATAAATCAGTTTCCAGTCAATATCGGCTGAGGGTTCAGATGTAAAAACCAATAATCAATTCAATATAGTACTATCCAGGCTGCTCCAATAAAATGAAATGGCAGCTGTCACCATAAACAACATCCTCGATATGTTAATTAGTATGTGTGCGAGTATACAGGTTTGTATCCGTCTGTGTTCTGGCTCATAGCTGTGCTGGTTTGGATTACACACCTGATAGTCTATATGTCAGAAAATGTCAACAAATGTCAGAAAAACAGAGACCAGCGCTCATAGCTTTAAGCCACAGCTGCAGAAACATGTACAAAGATGTGAATATGTCAACAAATATATCAGGGCGGGTCAGGCAGTGTAGCTGAAGCATGATCTATCCCCAGACAAATTAACATAACATGAACTCTGGTATTATAGTCCAGGTTATAGAGTCTATTTAAAGGTTTCACAGCCCCGCTACTTGTTGCTGAGTATCTCCATTTTATGGGACCACGCGTGATGTCCATATCAAGTCAAGTCAAGTAGGTTTTATTGTCGCTGCTAGCATATCCACATAATAAACAGTAAAAACAAAACAACGTGCCTCCAGGGCCAATGCAATAGCAATTGTGCAACACAATAGGAGAACAGAATAGGACACAAAACCACAAGGCCAGATAAAGAACAAGAGCTACAATACAACGACACAAGACAAGACAACAATCAGTGTGGATAAATGCAGTGTATTGACAGGTATAGAGTTGTGCTAGAACAGCAATAAATATGATTGTACGATTGCACAAATGTAGCAGCAACAAGACAGGGAAGAAGTATTTTAGCAGGTCATTTTGTTTGAGTTCCGAAGGGTCAGAGAAGGGGGGTGTTGGTGGTATGTGTATTGTGTGTGTGTGTGTGTGTGTGTGTGTGTGGGGGGGGTGACAGGGGGGAGATGGGGTACAGTTTTTAGCTTTAGCAGACTGGACATGTCTAAGATTCATCCACAGCCCCGCTGGACACACACGGGAATCGGAGCCGCCCATGGTGCCTCTGCGCTCTCCTATTGTGTGCAATGAGTCCTGACATGTGCTGTGCTCTATAAACATAGTGAGAAGAGGAGGTGTGAGTGTGAGGTGAAGGCTGATGTTCGTATGTTCCATTAAAAAAATCTTAGCCAAAGGTGCATGCTGAAGGCAGATTGGTTGATATCATATCTAAGTATATCCAGAGACTATTCTACGTTATTGTGCACTCAGGGTGCTCACTGCTTTTAGAATTCACGCAGTAATGTAATTCATGTAGAAAAGCTCTCTTAGGATATAACAGAGAAAGGAGAGTCTGTTAATGTAGTAAAGGGGAATGAGCTTGTGTCCAGCATTGGGTGTCCGCGTATCTTTTTGATATGTGTGATGGATTTCCTGGACAATGAATAAACCTGGTCTTAGACTGATCTTGAATAATCGTTGGAAATTCAGTTTAATCATTTAAGCCTGGAGTTTGGGAAAGAACTATAGTGAAATGTTAAATACAGTAATGTTAATAAAGCACATGCACATACACACATGCTCATACACAAATTGCTTGTAAATAAAACTCATGAACCTGAACAGAGAAAGATAATGGAATTTACTTCTGTAACTGATGGAAACAATAATAATGATACTACTGGCAGAACAATAATACCATCTTTGCTATACATTGTTAACCTTTTTTCCTCATGTAAAAAACACTGAATGTCTCCCCTGAATGTCTCCCAATCTGGCAGAAGGATAGAACCTGTGGATTCCTTGTGAGACTGACTTCGAGTAATGCAACTAATTAGTGGATTTTTACTCTAATTTAATATTTTACTACTCAAATTTCGATATTTGTGTAGTTTGAGATGTTTTACCCTGTTTACCCTTACTGGCTTGTGCTAACAGAGTTGGAGGAGATTGTGTGTGTGCACACGAGTGTGATTTTTTGTTGTTTGTGTGTGTGCATGTATGATAGTGTGTTCTATTGTGTGTGCATTTGTGTGTTTGCATGTGTATGATTGTGTTTGTGGTGTATGAATGTGTGAGAGATTGTGAGATTTTGTGTGTTTGCATGTGTTTTTATGGTTGTGTTTGAATATGCGTTGTGTGTGTATGATTGTGTTTGTATATGTGGTGTGTGTGTATCTGTGTTCTGAGGGTTTGGGTTTGTGTGAGTGTGAGAGATTTTATGTGTGAGATTGTGTGTTTGCATGTGTGTGTACGATTGTGTTTGTACATGTGTTGTGTATGTACGATTGTGTTGGAACCTGTTGTGTGTGTGTATGATTGTGTTTGAATATGTGGTGTGTGTGTGAATGACAGCACTCTGGTTTGTGGACAGTAGTTCTTCCTTGTTTGCTCTTATTCACGTGCGCATCTGGCACGACGCGCCCCTCGTTCAAAATTATTGAGTTTGTTCAGGGAAGATTATTTGAAACCACGCGGGATTTGAACTCCTGCACGTTGTTCAGACGATGGTGATGTGTGCGCGTGCTATGAGCCCCTTCCTGCCCAACCCCCCCAATCCCCCCAACCCTCCGCCCTCCCCACCTCCACCCCCACACTCCGAGTCTCGCTCTTACAGGTGGTCTGTGGTGGAGCGCGCGTGCCAAGCCGAGTCAAACCGCGCGCTCAGTACGGATTTCTTCACGAGATTGTTTTTGATCCGAGAAGATCTCGAGCTGCGATCACCTGCGGACCCCCGCGCGCCGCCGACGCACAGCTCTCCTCAGAACCCCGCGTGTGTGGAGACGTGTTGGTAGATTCACTCCAGCTGAGGTAAAACTCGCTCTTCTGTGTTTACACGGACGTTCAGCTTGAGAAGACTCCAGTTTAGACCAGCTTCTCATCCAGCCTGGTGGAGACCAGGACGCAGCTTCAGAATCTCACTTTCAAACTGAGAGCAGCGCGCGCTCCGCGTGGATGATCCCACTGTACTTCACTGTACATTGTAACAGTGATAAATGTGCAAAAAGTGGGGGGCTCTTTTTAACAACGAATTTGATTCTTTAAAACCTTCATTTTCTACAAAAATGTATTTATTTGTTTTTGTTAATGAAATGTGTAAGCGTGAGGAAACCTTTTTAAGGTTTTACGGATATTTACATATTCTGACATATCAAAAGCAGTTTTACAAGAGTAGTGAAATCCCAAGCACTGAACCACAGTCAGCCTGGTCAGTATCACTCCTGTCAAGACTAGTCATTTTACCAAACAGCATCAGTCTGACTTGTCATTTTGCTGTGTGATCAGTCTAAACTGGGATTTGGAGTTGCCTTTTAGCACCTTTTAGTGATAGTGAACATTATAGGAAGTTTTGATCCAAGCAATATAGCCTGCATTTTCCATTTTAATGTCATCCAAGTGAGTCGGCTCTTTTATATTGCAGGGATTATTCAGAAATGAATGGGCAAAAGGGTCGCTTGCAAGGTTTGCTTCTCTACCTTTTGCTCTTGGTGGCCTGGCAGACTCGGTGAGTGTGATTCTTAGTGTTTAACGTGCAATAAAACGGGCATATGACAAATATGCTGCACACCAGAATCTTTGATTCCTCATATTCAGATTTTATGATCAGGAAAGTGAAAGGTTTGGTGGAATCGGCCAACACAGATTGCAGACCACACAGATTGCGTCTTGTACAATTCAGCAGTTGTTTATGAGCCAATTTCCATCAGCCTTTGTGTTACCATGTGTCTCAGGTGTACTTCACTACTAGTGCCAGCTGTTCTGATCCTTCATTAATAAAAGATGAGGACTCAGCGCAGTGTTGATAGAGATTCCTTCTGTTGTGTTTTTTGTCCTGGCGATATATGAAGACCTGGGGTGAAAGTGTCTGCTTCAGATGCATTCAAAAACAACATCACACTTTTCACACGGATTCTGGATCGACTGTTGGATGGCTATGACAACAGGCTGAGACCGGGTCTGGGAGGTGAGTGACTTCAAAAACCTTTCCTTCACGCCGTTCCAAAAATTCAGTAAGATGTAACAAAACCTCCTATCTCTGAAACAGTGATTAACTTGGATGTACATTAATTTAACGAGATTGTGTCAATCAGATATGAAAAATATTGCAAACGTTTTTGTTGTATCATGTAAACATTTTACATTAAAACCTCTTGGATGTCTGGCTCAAGAATTCTTATGGTTCCAGCAACAGCATTTCTGCCTGGATGGGCAATCAAACTGTAACATTTAGTGTGTGAAGGGGTGGTGTTACCAACTATGCTGCCTAATTTCATTGATCTTAGGCAAATATAATGCCTGGCATTAGTGACTGCGTGTAAGTCAGTGAGTGCAAGAGCTAAACAAAAAGAGCTATATTATTGGTTGTAACTGATAGCAATAATTTCAGTATTGGAAAGATAATTTTCTCATTTATTGGGTGAATAACATTAATTGTATCACATATCTGTTCGTTATTCATTATTTAGTGCAATATATATATATATATATATACATAAATATACATCCTATGCAATATGCAATATCTATCTATTTATCTATCTATCTATCTACCTATCCATCTATCTATCTATCTATCTGTCTATCGATCTGTCTATCGATCGATCGACCAATTTAATGTAAATCAGCCACAATAAATCTCAGCGTGTTCTTTGTGAGATCAGATTGATCTAGTTGATCATGCTGTCCTATGAACATGATTTCAGCAAAACTGAAAAATCCAGTCGTTTTAGATAAAGCACTTACTTGTGTGTGTGAGTGTGTGCGCATAAATGGAGTTAACAAAAGATGTCATAATAACGTCTGTTTCCTTTTAGCTCTATTGAGTGAACATTTCTTATAGAGGCTTCAGCAGGGTGCACTGCCTGTTAGTCATCCAGGGCTGCTGTTTTCCTTCCTGTGTTCAGGCTGAATTTAGCTGGAATTAAATCACACTTTTAAACCCAAACTGATTGGACTGAGCTATTTTCTGTTTTTATGTACCGAAAGGATTTTTTTGGGCCGAAACTGAAAACCGAAAATAAGGAAACACCCTGATCGAAAACCGAAACTGAAAACCGAAATAAATAATTATTAAATTATTACTAATATTAATCTGTACATATTTTTGAACATATTTATTTAGCATTCAGACAATGCACAATATAAAATAACATTTGAACTAAAATATTTCCCTTGGCCCCACTCATAACCAGCCTAAAAGCAAGATAGCTGAAGTATTATATATTTTAATATCTTCTCTCATAGAACTAGTGAATTCACTTTTAATCATTCTGAGTGAAGAGCTTGAACAAATTGCATTCGGAACAAGTGCTTTAAAAACTAGTGAAAGATGAACAACCTTCTCTTTAGGCTTGTAACAAAATAGTGTATCAAAACAAAGACTGAAATATATTAACTGTAATCACTGGATAACTGACTTTGCTTTTTGAAAGCACAAACAGAAAGCGCTGTTAAAGTCTAACTCTGCATTTCAACTGTTCAACAAGTGACACTCGAACTCCAGCACACCTGTAAATGTCTCAGGCTGGGGATGAAAACAGCCATTATAGCAATGTAAATCTTTTCCAATGTTCCAGCATATTCCATAATGTTGTCATAGCTTGAAATATCTTTATTGTCATTTCAGCCATATGCACAGTAAACAGTGAAACACACTATATATAGTTGCAGTGATTACAGTGAGATGTATTAAATGGATCACTTTAGTGCTGTTTACTATATAGAATCGAGATTATTAACAATGATAGAGAACAGGGTTTATTGGTTCTGTATAGTGGAACAGTGTTGGAATATAATAACCTGGCATTTACAGAAAAACCAAGATATTCTCCTAATTCACACTATTTGTGCTTCTGTTATGTGTAGGTGGGCCATTCACAACCACCAGACAACAAACAGAAAGCCCCTGTTTACTCACTTACTTCTCTTATCCTGATGTCACTTTGTAGGCTTTCTATAATTGCTGATAAGGGTCCATTTGCATTCAGGATAGACAGAGATAATCAAAGTGAGCTGTCAATCAAGGCTTTGAGAAATGCAAATATTGTTTATTTAGAGAGATAGACATGCATGCAGCTAATCATCTATTAAATGAAATGTGATTTATTCTCAGTAATTAGTTCATTATGAAAGCTATTGGCGAGAGGTGTACTGGGGTTACATAGCAAAACGTTCTCATCAATCATAATTGCAATCACTTTATGACTCCAAAATAATATGTGTATTTTTTCCCTGAAAAATAGGGATATAAAAAATTGCTTGCAAACACACACACACACACACACACACACACACACACACAAACACACACAAACACACACACACACACACAAACACACACACACACAGAGTGTGATCTATTCTAATCAGTGCAGAGGCAGATAGATGAATGGATTTGAATCATGGATGAATCACAGCATTGTGGCTGTGTGGTCTGAGTTAATCATGACACGCCACGGGTCCGCTTCCGAGTTTTCAGGCTTCCTGCTGTATTTCGACAATACATTAATGATGACACAGGCTTTATTTTTGCTTTTGTTTTGTAGATAGAGTGACGGAGGTGAAGACCGATATCTATGTGACCAGTTTCGGACCAGTTTCTGATGCGGACATGGTAATATATTCTGCTACATTTGCAAAAAAAAAAAGATTTTCTTTTGTTCTGCATTTCAAAATGTTTCTGCATCAATGTCTATATCTTGACGTACAATATTGACATCTATTTGGCAGAAATAAGGATTTTGGTCTTGATTTTTTGACTATAACACATATTTATTCGTATTTATTCAAGGCAAAATCAAGTTGAGTCATATATCACTGACACACTTGTTTTTCTGTAAAATATACCTAATATATCTACAAATGTATGTTTCCTTTTTAACAAACAGCAACATGTACTCACACACATTCTTAAAATCATTATTTTCTCAATATTGTTTCTCTAGATTAAAGTTCAAAGCCATTTTCTAGAATACCTGTACACATAACATTCTAAATGTTCATTAAAAACCATACAACTTCAACAAAACTTATATTATAGTCGCCGTTTTCTGTAAAATACCTTCTCTGGACTGTATCTTCATAATGAAATTATTACCCAGATATTTGAAAACAAAAAAGGAAATCTATGTGTAAATAGATTTGATTTGCATCTCTAAATTGAATTTTTCCTTCCAATGCAAAAGCTATTTGAAAGAATTTCTGTAATCAACTGTCAAAGATAATGATTTAAATGAGGATGAGGTGTGTTTGCTGTAATCAAAGGAAGAAATCTAGAATGTAAGAAGAACTGACATTAACAATATGCTTATGAAATATGATTTAGACTGATAATCACTTGTCACCCTCGAAATATATATTAAAAATGGATGATATTAAACGATGCAAATTTTTAGATAGTAAATCAGTCCTACAAAAGTACTGAAATATGATGCCAAGTGCAAACCATGTATTCACATCTTGTTTTGTTGTATGTTTTCTGTCTTTCTCTTGCTCGCTCTGTCTGTCTATTCATAGTGCTGGCATCTGCTACAAGCATAAAAGCTTTTCTCCGTACCCACTTTCATTTTCCTTCACACTCCCCCTGCTCTCAAATATTTAGAATCAAGCGCAGGAGATGTTCACATGAAAACGAGGTGCCCTGTGTATTATTCATTTGCTCTCTTTTTTCCCTCCGCTGTTGCTCACTGACCCCCATCACACACTCACACCTATTGTCCAATGGGACGGCCTCTAAACTCTCGAATCTGAATCATGTCTGTTTCCTGCTGTGTTGTGGTGTACAACAGCTGGAGATCTGTTTTATGCATTTGGGGCTCTGAAATGTCTGACCAGCAAGGGATACCAATATATCAAGTATGCTGATCTCTGCTGATATTACAGTACATTGTATTACAATGGGCAGACCTCTTAAAGTTGCACCAGAAACAAAGATAGCTTAGCAGTGTTTACAGATGGCTCTGAGGTTCTAAATGTAGAGTTTTGCATTCATGGCTGAGTGTGTCAGAGGATGTAAAGTTCTTACCAGTGAGGAGGGCTGATAAAGTCTGTATGACCTGATGGTAGTGCTACAGTAATGGATAAACTGGTGGGCTGGTGGTTTGGGAGTTCGCACTAATATCAGATGGTCATGGGTTTGAATCCTGAGACTGCTAGCTCATCACTGAAGTACCGTTGAGCAAAGTACCGTCCCCACACACTGCTCCCCGGGCGCCCCTCATCAGTGGCAGCCCCCTGTTTCATTGGTGAATGGTCTACATGCAGAAAAACAATTTCACATAGTTCACACTTTATGCTGTGGTTTGTCCATGTGTTACTATAAGGGGTCTCTTTACTTTACAGGGCTATTCAAGCCATATTTATCTGTGAAAAATCAATAGATTTAACCAAACATAGTTTTATACAGTTTGTTTATCTGTCTTGCGCAGACTGGTGACCTGTCCATGGTCTTTATCTGCTTTTTGACATATGACTGCTGGGATAGGCTCTAGTGCCCCCATGGCTTAATAGATGGATAGATGAATAGCATGATAGATGTTCGTAATCCTAAGGCTAGGCCATCTACAAGTTTATGTTTTTCTGACTGAGAAAAACACAGCAGTGAACACCTCGCGCTAGGCTTCATGTGAGGGCACTGAAAATTAGCACCGACTAAGGTTTTGTCAAGTGTAGGTTTTTGTCATTTTCACGCCATCACTTGGAGTCTAAACATAGCAAGTGTGAATGGAGCCAGACCTTCATCTGAAGTCTCTTCAGTCTGAGTCTGAATCTCCAGCACTTCATAGTGCTTGTGATCTCCTTAGGTATGTCAGAGAACAGATCAGATAAATTCAGTGTTTTTGCAACCTGTGGTTTTTAGTATGCTTTTTGTTTTCGACTGTGTTGGCTGTGAGTGGCAAAATGATGGGAGTCCCTGTTCTGGATCAAAATGTGAAAGACAGTTCTTTTTTCACTGTCATGCTTGTTGAATGTAACATTTAAACCCAATACTTTTACCCCTCAAACCCCCCACCCCACCCCAACCACAGTATGAGGGTGCTAGGAAGTCAGGGCAGCTGTGGTGACAGTCTGCATTCAGTGTGTGACAGGTGGAAAACCTACTTGTACCTCAAGACGTGAACTCTGAAGAGGGAGAATGAAGTGGCTAAAAAAGAACAGGACATTTTTCAGAACAGTCAAGTGTGATGCTCACTACTGACAAAAAACGCATGGATGTACGTGTTGTTTTATCCTCCTAATGATCTCTTATCCTTTGTGCACTGGGGTCCCTGAAGCCTTTAATGAAATGTCTATGGCTCATTAGTTCAGTTTACTGTGCATTCCCAAGATCTATTGGAGATCTTCAGAGAGTTTTATGTCTGTGTGTGTGTGTTTGTGTGTGAGCTGGGAATTGACAAACTTATTATCCCTAAATGCCTCTCATTATGTTGCACTCTGACTGTTGCTATGGTAAATTTATGCTCCTCTCTGCCCCAGGGGTCGATGATTGTGGGATAGTTGATGATTAGATGATGAGTGTTTCTGACACTTCAACACCCAAGACAGGAAACCTGTCACACGAGTACATACACACACACACACACACACACACACACACACACACACACACACACAAGCTCTGGATTTAATCATGTTAGTATGTTAACCCTTTTAACCCCATTTATAGGATCTGGCCCATACTTGCAATGCAATAACTGCTGCAATGTAGAGACATCTGAAAGCAGCAGTATGGCAGTTGGGAACTGCAAATTCAAATCATTTGTAGAAAGAAGTAATGAGATTAAATGCTGCAGACCTGCAGGTTGTAATATCCTTTAACTTTATTGTCTCATTGGCAGAGGTGGATAGAGCAGTTTAAAACTCAAGTAAAGGTATCCTTACTTTGGTGAAATACTGTTTCTAGGACAGGTAAACAGCTTGAATAGACATTCTAAAGTAGCAGGTCAAAACCCTAACCCTACCTGAACCAATAAAAGATATGAAACCTTAAAATTAAAAATAATTTATTAAAAAAAAGGCATAAGAAATAAAGACTATCAAAGTAAAATGTGAAAGATTAGAATTGAATTGAACAAGTATAGATTCAACTAGACGAGCTAAATACAAGAACCAAATACAATGGTTGGTTAAAATAATGAAATAAAACAATGAAACAATTAATATCTGAATACAACAGTTACAAGATGTGTGGATGTGGCCAGAAACACTTTTTAAATGGTTTTGTGACATCAGCAAGCTTTAAGGTAAATTCCAGCTCACTGATGTGTTGTGGTTAAACCAGAGTTTGGAGTGGGTCTGATAATTCCTGCTTTTAAAGCATTGAGTCTAATTGCTGCACTGCTAGGGAGTTCTTGCCTCTGGACTAAGAGGTTGTGGGTTTGAATCCTACCTCCTGAACAAGACCCTTAACTCCACATTGCTCCAGGGAGACTGTCCCCTGTAGTTTGAGAATGGAAGTTCTTTTGGATAAAAGCACCTGCTAAATGAGTATCACTGAGAAAAAAGGAAAATTAAAGGTTCAAAACGCTAATGTCCTTTCAAGCTCATTCTTAATTTTAAGATAAAAAACAAAAAACTTATCCTATATTATGCTCTTATCCACTATCTATACCAAAAATCCCTAGGTTTTACAATAGAGTCCAAAACACCCTAAAGCTAAGATCATTATTTTATTGAAATTTTAAGTGTTAGGGTAGTGTTCATAGATTTCAAAGCAGATGTTGTTTTTGTTTATTTTTTATATGGTTACATCCATATAACCAAATTCTGAAATTTGTCCAAGTAATCTCTAACACATTGCTCACTGCTGGATTTATGATGGATTATATAGTACAAAATGACCTGACCTAAAAATGCTTTAAAATAACACTTTATAATGTGTTCTTGATGAAATTATAAATCAATATGATTTCGATAATCTTCAGTAATCATTTCTCTGGAGTGTTTCAATCATGAATAAATTTATCCCAACATCATCCAAATATCATCCGTGTAAAACTATCAATTTGGAAAAGTATGTTCAAATCTGATCTTTATTTTGCAAAGAAAGCACAAAAAAAGAAGCTGAATTAAATTTATAATATAGTAAAAATAATATACCCTCAATTATTACTCATATTACTCATTGAACCAAACAGAAAGATTCTATCTGGAGGTTCTTTTTCCATCTTTGAAATGACTCAGAACAAAGTTGACTGTGAAAAAAGCTCTAATACATTTTATCTTCGAGCAGCTCTGGCATCTTCTAATCACCATCTCTGCCTGTGTTGTTCTTGTCAGGAGTACACAGTGGACGTTTTCTTTCGCCAGCGCTGGACGGACGAGCGGTTGAAGTTCCGCGGGCCGATGAACATCCTGCGGCTCAACAACCTGATGGCCAGCAAGATCTGGACCCCCGACACCTTCTTCCACAATGGCAAGAAGTCTGTGGCCCACAATATGACCATGCCCAACAAATTACTGCGGATCATGGAGAACGGGACGCTGCTCTACACCATGAGGTACACAGCCTGTGCTTCTACGATTTTCAATTTAAAATTTGCTTTTGGAGGTCTTAAAGGTCTCTGTGAGCCTGCTGTTACTGATAGAATCATACCTTGGTAAATTAGATCTAAGAATGCTAAGTTTAATGCACAGGAGCTGCAAAATTTTTTTGGACACTTTGACCTTTTGTTACATTCAGTGATGTTTTTTAGAGTACTTCATACAATCTCTACCAAATATATTGGCTTCAGTGAAAAGAAGCACTTGTAATAAACATCAAAGCGCTGGAAGTGGAGAAAGCCTGAAAAATAATTATAACCAGTATTTCTTGCAAAGGTGTCGGTGAGCGTATGTTCACTGAAGGGATTCAGAAGTGTAAAAAGGCATTTTGAATGGACACATGCAAAATTATGCACAGAGTAATTCAAGCAATGATGATATGAAACAGCAGAAATATTTTCTTATGAAAAAAAGAAGCACAGTCATGGAGGGATCTATTTCAAATGAATGCCATCCGCTTTGACCTTTTGTTTCCCAACATGTTGAACAGGATGATGCAACTGCCCGAGTCCTTTTTGTGACCATTGTAGGGTTCTGTAATACAATTTATTTCTAACCCTTTTGAAACATTTCCATTAGCTCATTCATGAATGATACTCACAAGGGCACTATATTGTAAAATGGTGTAAAAAATGAAAAAAGGTATGAGGTTTCTGTATGAGAGTGATGTATGTGTATAGCCAGTATAACTAAAGGAGGAAAACTGTCGACAATGTGTGTATGATACAGGTTGACAGTGCAGGCAGAGTGTCCAATGCATTTGGAGGACTTCCCCATGGACTCACACTCCTGTCCACTAAAATTTGGCAGCTGTGAGTTAAAATCTATGTTTTGGTCCCGTCTGCTGCTCAGTCCTGAAGGTCACAGCCTGCTGATGATCACAGCCTGCTGCTTAATACCTTAAAGCAGTGGCCCCCAACCTTTTTTGCATCACAGACCAGTTTAATGTTAAACTATATTTTCATGGACAGGTATAGAGACAACTTAAAGCAAGGTGCATTCGTTATTACTCATTTTTGCTAGCTTGTGGGCTAAATTGTTGATGTACCATATCATGTAACCGAGGTTAAATAAAGAACTTTCCAACTGATAATAAATAAAATATTTTTATCCTGTCTTTCTCTGCGGCCCGGCACCAAATTTCTAATGGACCAATACTGGTCAATGGCTGGATGGTTGGGGGTCTCTACCTTAAAGCATGTCATAGAGTAAAAATATATCTATGTATGTCTACAGATGCTTCATATTTCCTACATTTCCATAATTAACTGTAATTTATGCCTTTTAAAATGAAACATTTTGCTTTGTTTGCCTTTTTGTGTTTGCTGCTCCGCTGTGTAGATGCATACACTCTAACTGAGGTGACCTATGTTTGGACTCGAAATGCCACATTTTCAGTAGAAGTGGCACCAGATGGATCAAGACTTAACCAGTATGATTTACGGGGGCAAACGGTTGGGAATGACACCATCAAATCCAGCACTGGTGAGTTAACCGCACTGCAAGTAGTCGCTCACATGCAAATCAATTTATTCAGGTTAACTGCAGCCTGTTTGATTTGTCTTTGCTTTGCGTGCTTGTTCACTGGTTCATTAATTTTGTAGGATAGGTTTTTGCTCAGTAGGTTTCTTGCTATTCCTCTGGAATAGATTGTTCTTAAACAGACATTTAGGGCATGATTTTCACGGCCAGTGGCGCATTGTCTGAAGGCAGAAGCGCATTCGTCTTTAGGGGAGGGGCCAGCGCGAAGCGCCATAATCGCAGCAAGAAAAACGAGCAATGCGCCTGGC
>JBBMFX010571411.1:0-14793 GCA_037832545.1 Rhabdalestes septentrionalis | reverse complement strand
ATGTTTCGCAGGAGCAGAGTACATGTCCTACGCGCACACACACACACGCACACACACACACACGGTGGAAACACTTACACTCACTGGAGCTTCATCATCCACCATAGAGTCATCCTGAAAAAAAAAGAAGCACAAGAACAGACATGTTATTGAAAAGCAAGTTTCGTCCCTACCTCAACACACACACATACAGAATTCCAGACATTCTGAGAAATGCTGTGTGTGTGTGTGTGTGCTGCACTTGGTTGTTCCCGGAGATAAAAGTGCCTGAGATCTTTGCAAATCAAAGCCATTCATGGTGGAGGGATCCATGCATCCATGGTGTTGTGAGGCAAAACAGTCCCCAAATAAAAGTGATTTAGTTGGGATTCTCCATCACTGTATCATCATCAACATTCATATGAAAAGTCAGAGACACGTGGAGCTTCACTGGGCATCAACAGTGAATAAAATGTCTGTATTTGTGTTGGAGACATCTGGCGCCTTTCACCTCTACCGTAACGAGTCCACCAATAAACCATTTCACACGAAGCACACTCTGAACACTGTTTACACATAAAGAATTGTGGGGAAATTCTGGAAAAATGGGTGGCGTTGACCTTGTATTGGCCTGATTCTGTGAAATTATGGTAATTTTGATAATACTGAATGGCATGAGGTCATTTTGGGGACAGATTAAAAGTACTGGGCTATTTTAAAACAAATGTGCAAGAAATAAATGTAGAAACAAACAAAACCTCATAATGAGAAAGGAGCCTGACCTCTCACCCCAACACATGCAGAAGTGTAAACACTCCGCCACCTGCGTGGGATGCTTGTTTCCAAACCAACGGATCAGAGACAGACGTCCGCCTGCGGCAGTAGGACATGAGGACGACTTAGGGAGGAGTGTGTAAGGAGTAAACACAGCTGGGTTTCCATCCATTAATCGTAATGTTTTAGTATAAATCCTCCCAGAGTTTTAGACTACACTTTATAACAGGGCATTGAGATCCAGTCCTACTTTAGAGGACATTCTGAATGTAAATTCCACACTGAAATGAAGTAGTTCAGTGTCTTCACTGCCTCAGGCCCTGCCTGTAACCTGATAAAGAGCTTTAAAGCAATGCTTCAGGTTCTGTGGGGGACTGATGGTTAGAGTGCTGCCCCTGCAATCAGAAGGTTGTGGGTTCAAATCCAAGTACTGCTAGTTGCCTCCCACTGGTGGCAGCCCATTGCTTGGGTGAATGGGTTAAATACGGAGAAAGAATTTCACACTGCATGCCATTGTGTGTTCAAGCAAGACCATAAGGGGTCACTTTACTTACTTTTCTTTAATACCATCATTTGGCAGACAATTTTATCCAAGATAACATCTCACAATACGAAGTTTCAGGACAGTGTGAGAAGCAGACAAGAGTTTTGAGTGTTAAATGTCTACTTAGGTAGCAGTGCAAGAAGTCTTGGAGAGGAGATCTCCTCTTCAGGAGGTTTTTGAAGGCACAGAGGGATTCTGATGCTCTTGTTGGGTTAGGCAGCCACCAGCAGGGAACCAGAAAAAGACCAGTCTGGAATGGATTTGCCTTGTGTGCAGGGATGGCAGAGCCAGACGATGTTCCCTGGAGGAGCAGAGTGAGCAAGTAGGAACCCAAGGCTGAGTGACATGAAGCTGGGTGCAGACCCAGATGTCACTCGGTAGATATGAGTCAGTAACGTGAACTTCATTCACGCTGCCATTCTCCTTTAGTTTTAGCTCCAGGCACCACAGAGCTAATGAGGCTAATAAACAGAACCCTTCATATCATGAATTAGCATGAAGCTAAACATCATGTCTAAATAATTGCAGGTGATGAGGATAATTGAGATGTTCTGCTGAAGAGCGTTTCCTCACCCCCTCCGGCCATCAGATATTCCTTTTCACTTTCAATAAAGGGAGAACCGAGTTTCTGCTAGAGCTGCACGATACACGCAGAATGTTTTAGTGTATTAAAAGGCCCATAGCAACACTTTTCTGTCAGTAAAATGTTTTTTTCAAATCGTACATTTATTCTCCCTATCCATTCAGTCCATACAAGGAGGCAGGGCCCGGCTTATCCCCCACCCCCCTCAAAATAATGTATACAAAATAATCTGTCACTTTAAAGTTTACACTGCACTGTCACTTACACTTTGCATTAGGCAACCTACCCCACATTATGCACATTCACGTTATGCCACTTGCCTGTGAATATCTATTGCTGCTGCAGTACTTTTACTTTGTCTTGTATGTCTTATTTTTCTTGTGTGCTGCACTACTTTGTCTTCAATGTCTCTTGAAAGGGGGGGGTGGGGGGGTTTCAAGTAACAGCCCATTTTCAAATAGGATTTGTGAGGTCACAAACCCCCAAAATGTAAACATCTCCTTATTCTGGCTGCATCAGTTTGGACCTGTCTATTCATGCACAAACTTGGCAACAGTTCAATTGGCTAAAACTGAAAAGAATTAGACAGCCAGGATCTGACCAGGAGCAGTACTTGGTCACCCTGTCAGACACACAGTGATCGGTTCGAGGCTCATTTGTCTACTGCAGCCTTCTGTGATATTTGCCGCCTGAGGCTGGTTTGAAGAGGAATGCGCCCGAGGAAGTGTCTCTAGTATGTGTGGATCTTGAGACTGATATCAGATCTCTCTCTGGGGGGGCGGAGCTAAAATTGGGAACTCTGAGACTCATGCCTGATTGGTGACTTCTGCAGTGAACGAGGAAGAGAATATCGGCCACTTCTGTCACTCAAACTATTATAATCAATGTCAACCCGACATCATCTGACTCATGAAGTCTGTTCGATTGAGTGGCAACAGTCACAACTTCTACAGCAACATACAGTGCATCACACTTTCAAACTGCAGTAACAGAAGCACTTCAAGTGATGGGTTTTAGAGTGATTTTGGGAAATACACACAAAATATTAATGAATGCTGGAAACCTATCAAGCACTAATCAAGCTGAGCATAAACCTGTAAACCCCCAAAAACGGGTGTTAAGAAGAGCAGTGTGTTCCAGCAGAAGAGAGAAACTCAGCATGTCTGATCAAGTCCAGCAGACACACGTGCACACACCCCTAACTAAAGGTTATTTACTCAAGGGATTTTTGGATGCTCCTTTATTGTAGTAGAAACTAGACTTTACATTGAATATTTTAGACGAATATTTAATATTTATACTTCTAAAGTAAAAAAAATATGGACAAAATAGAGTTTTACTCTTAAGGTTCAAGTCTGAAGCGTTACACTTTTCTCTCAAGGTTTTACCTCTTTAAAGGCTTTAGTCTAAAACTGTACATTTTATTCTTACAGGTTAGGAGAAAAGCTTTACACTTTACAACAGTTTTACTATTAAGCTTTCCAGTTACTCTTCAAAGTTTTAGTCTACCATTTTATAACAGGGGATTAAGACTAGCCCTGATCTAGAGAATACTATATTCTACACTGAAAGGAACTGCAATCCAGGATTTAAACCAGATTCCCTGTCTGGTCTCTCCTGCGATTTTCCTGCTCTGGAACTGCTGGACCTTCACCACCAGGAAGTAAAGGGTGTGAGTCTGTGTGAGGGTCTGCTCTGAATGTTGGGGGACCCTAACTCTGGTTCTGGACCTTCAGGACCAGGAAGTAGAGTGTGTGAGTGCCTGGTCTGAAGGTGGCAGGATCTAAACCCGGAGGTTCTGCTGAGGTTTTCCTGCAATGGAGCTTCTGGATCTGCTTCTGGACCTTCACCACCAGGAAGTAAAGTGTGTATGTAAGTATGTATGTAATGGCAGCGCGTGCATGTGTCAAACTCCCTCACAAACCAGCTTTATTTACCTCGTGCTCCAGATGTCCGACGGGAACTTTCTGCCAGGGGTCCGCAAGCTGCGCGAGAGGCATCTTCTGACCGGGAGCGCGCGCAGAACCGCCCGGACCTCGCGACGCTCGGATAAAGACACACGCGTTGAAACGCGTCTAGACGCTCTGCCGCTCCAGTTCGTGCGGAGATCAAAGTTCGGAAAGTTCAGAAAGTTCAGAAAGTTCAGAAAGTAGGCAAAACTTGCATCTCCAGCAGGAGCTCTCGCGATCACCCACTTCCGTCCTCTCTCAAAATGGCGCCGCGTGCGCTTACCTGTCCTGGGCTCTTTGCTTCACACCCGTTTTCAGACAGGCCCCGCCCCCGCGCGCTCCGATTGGCCAGCGGCGCACCACATCAAAGAGCCGCCTCCCCGTGCTTGAAAATCAAAGAATCAGACTTTTTCAAAATGAATATCAGAATTGTGTCTTTTGGCTAAGTATATGCGTGTACATATACAGGGAATTTGGTTCTGGTCAACAGTGTCTCTCAATCATAAAATTACAACATTATAAACAATCTAAAAATGCAACAATATCAACAATGTTAATCTTGTTTACAGAAAATACAGAACTATAGGATGGATAAAACAGAGTATACCTAAAGTGTAGTTGCAGTCCGGAAGTGTGGAGCAGTGTCAGTTCAACTGTAAAGGAGGGAGATGGCGAGGGGAAATCTCCTTGTGTTCCTGTTTCGGGTGGACGGTGGACCTGTAAAAGACTAAGACCTTTCAGCTAAAGGAGAATAAAACCTTGAGCCTAAAAGACAAAAAACTTAAACCACAACTAATGTAGGAAAACCTTTGAATCAAAATCTTAAAAATAGAATACTATTAACTGCAGATGGAAAAAATTCTAACTTTTAGACTTAAAGACCTCTGCAGCCTTCAACACTGTCAACTATCAGATCCTTCTTGACACTCTCTCCAAACCTCGATAACCGGATGTACCAGGTAGTATGGCAAGGCTCCCAGTCTTCTCCACGTAGTCTTTCAACTGGTGTTCCACAGGGCTCGGGCCAAGGATCACTTCTTTTCTCCTTATATACTGGTTCTCTTGGGGAGGTTATTACCTTACATGATCTCATGGTTTCATTTGATAACTCAGTTATAGCCCCTTCTAAGAAGGTAAGAAATCTTGGTGCTACTTTGAATAAAGATCTGTCTTTCTCACCACAGGTAGACCAGATCTCCAGAACATGCAGATATCTTCTTTACAACATCAGAAGAATCCAACACTTCCTCACTACAAAAGTTATGCAGATTCTAGTCCAGTCTCTTGTCATTTCCAAACTGGCCTACTGCAACTCTCTACTGGCTGGACTTCCACAGAAGGTAACTAAATCACTTCAGCTTATTCAGAACGCAGCTGCAAGATTGGTCTTCAACGTTCCTAAGCTCACTCACACCACACCCTTATTACGAAACCTTCACTGGCTCCCTGTAAATGCTAGAATTAAATTCAAGTCTTTAACTCTTGCTTTCAAAGCCAAGTATGGTCTGCCAACATGGTGGTGTTGATCAAACAACGTATCACTTCTCGTCCTCTCAGGGCTTCAAGCACAGCTCACCATCAGATCGGCAGACTCTCTTGCTGTTTTCAAATGTCGGCTAAAGACCCACCTCTTTAAGGAGCACCTTGGCGACTAACCATGTCTTATTTCGCTTGCTTACAAAGAAAAAACCCTCCTTACCTTCTTAACCTTGTTTTACCTTCTTTTACAGGTGTTGTCTTATGTGTAAAGATTGGTGTAGTTAGGTATCAGTGACAAGGATTGATCAGACGTACTGAGCTACAGTGCCATAGGTGATTGGTGGATGTAGACTTAAGTCTTGCTTTGCAGGTCCTTGGTACTGTTGTGGAATACTTAAGCACTGGTGTACTTTGCTCCGGATAAGGGCATCAGATAAATGCCGTAAATGTAAATGTGAAGACTAAACTTTTAGACTTAGACCTTAAGGGTCTGTTTCCCAGATAGGTATTAATCTTAGTCCTGGAGTAAACAGGACTATCAACAGAGATTTTCCATTGAAAAGGAAAGGGTAGTCCAAGATTAAACCCTCTCTGGAAAACTGATCCTAAAACTACTCCAAAAACCTTTAGACGAAAAGGTTGAAACCATTTAAACTAAAGCCTTCAGGCTGAAACCTTTTAAACTGAAAACCCTTTAAACTTACAACTGAAAGTCCGTTGGCTTAAAAGATTAAATTCTTTGTATTAACAAAGTTTTAGCGATTGTGAACTTCTAACCAATCAGAGCTCTAGGTAGGCGGGGCCAAACGGAACACGGGTGCGGTAAAAACGCAGGGTTGTATCACGTGATGTAGACATTCCGGGCTGAATACGGCGCACTGATTGGTCTGCGTTGACTCTCTTCACTTGAAACTCAGGTAAGAAATTATTTTGAACAAACAGAGGAGTTCACACCAGTCTGGAATGACAGAGCCCACAGTAGAAATCAGTATATTAAAAAAAAGATTACTGGTCTTACCAGACAGTGCAACCTGTTGTAACACAAGTAGAGCGTCAGAAAACACATGTATGCTAATGTTATACAGACCCTATTACAACACACTATAACACTAGTACAACCCAGTATGATACCAGTATAGCACCAATATAACACCAGCATAACACCAGTTTACTGGTCTTATACAAGTGGAGCTTCACCGGCAGTCGATAGTGAATAAAAATATGTGTTGGAGACCGTAACGACATCAGAGTCTTCAATTCACATCAAATGAATTTTGGGGAAATTTTGGAAAGCTGGTGGAGTTCTCCTTTCATAGAGACACATTTTATGAACAGGTCACTGATAAAGAGTGTGTCATGGAAACACACTGAGAGCACACTGACGCAGAACATGTTCTCCTGGACTGGACACACAGATGAGTGAGATAGCACTGTTGTGTGTGTGAACACTACCAGGAGGAGAGATGTATCTTATTTGATTGTCTCAGGCTTTAGAGCTCAGTCTGTTTACCTTCTACACCAAAACCCCCTCCTGGAGATCCACTGTTCTATCTTTACATCCGGTCCCACACACTTGCTTAACACTCCAGCCCTCTGTAGAAGCAGGTGCTGCAGATCATGAACTTCTCAGGAAACTGAGCCTCCATGACCAGGGTTAGAGACCACAGCTGTAGAAGGACACCTCACATGTACATTCTGACACACCTGGTCACCAGTCTCAGCTCCTCAGCCCCAGGCACGTTTTAAACTGATCTAATGGCCTATACACCACAATCCTAAAAAATATTGTTATACAAGACCACATAGTGAAGAGGCTGAAGCCTAGGCTGGGGTTCTCTTTTCAAAAGAGAATCTTAATTCACATAAAAAATAAGAAGAGCTCAATTTTTAGATTTTTTTAAATGATATATTTTGCTGATTTATGGACATTACATCTCAGTACTGTTTTATGGTCATTAAAACATTTTATGTTATTTATAAAACCAGACAGCATTTTGGAATCACCCACCTGAAATTACTTTTGCACAGGTCACATTTTATGCCCCAGTGTGTCACTAAATGAACAGTGACTGTGTTAGTCAGTAAATAAAGTGTGTATTAGTAAATAAACAGTAATTGTGTGTTAGTCAACAAATAATGATTGTGGGTTAAAGTCAGTATATAAACACTGTGTGCTATTTGGTACATAAACCATAATCATGTGTCAAAATCTGTAAAGTTACTGTTTTCAAGTCAGTATATAAACAGTGATTGTGTTTAAAATTCAGTATATAAACAGTGATTGTGTTAACGTCAGTATATAAACAGGCTGCCTTCACTTGGCGAACAGGGTAAAATGCACCGAAAGAATTATGCTGTTTACACTGTGTGCTGTGATGTTGTCATGTACGAAAAATTGACATTTTACACTTGCACTCAAAGAAAAATGTCTAATTTGTTCCTAGGTACCGTAAATACACTGTGTTAAAATCAGTAAATAGTGGTGCACAAACTTTGGCAAATCACTGTAACTGATCCCTCAAAACCACCCAGAAAAATGTTTTTTAAATGAGACAAGAACCCAGATGGTTGTATTTTTAAATTCTTTTAATTGAACCGTATTAACGCCATGGCAGAAACAAACCACGTGACCTTTGACCTCAATACCCCAAGTATTGTTTCACAGAATCGAAGAAACAAAAAGCTTTTGGCAAAACGTTCAAGAGTTAAAAGCACTTGAGCAAAAAAAAAAACAAACAAGAAAAAAAACAAAAAAAACAAAACAAAAACAAGTAAACAGAGTAACAGAGGAGGCGTTAACACGGTTGCCCGCTCCAAACTACAGTTCCCACAGTTCTGTGCGCTTTAAAAAGACTCGGCCCCCAAACTACCTCATCAGTGTCCCAGATCATTGACTGCAGTAACGTAGTTTCTTTAGGAGCCACCGGTTGACTTGGCTATCTCAATGAATTAAATTATTTCCATTTACATATTGATGCTAATGTGCCGCTGCCCCTACTGCCCACAGCTGGTACAGCAGCACTCACCTCTACACTACTGTACCTCACACCCCAGTCCCAGCACAAAGAGTTTCATCGCAAGACCCCTGAATCACAATCGGAGAGTTCTGATGATATCATACCCCAAGCTGCCACACACATTCTTCAAGAGAGTGTGGTACAGAGTGTAGACACTGATGAAGGAATATATAAATATTGCAGGGTTTAAAACCCCTTTAATTATCATATCCAAACACGCCAGAAAAAAACAAAAAAACATAAAAGCTCGAGCCAGGTTCCACCCAGGCTACCGCTATGAGATACGCTTCACAGAGTCCCACTCAGCCTAATGAAAAACTGGCCACATGAAGTAGTGTCCTGGTGGTTAGGGTGTTTCCC
Organism: Rhabdalestes septentrionalis; assembly: GCA_037832545.1. Classification (NCBI taxonomy): domain Eukaryota; kingdom Metazoa; phylum Chordata; class Actinopteri; order Characiformes; family Alestidae; genus Rhabdalestes; species Rhabdalestes septentrionalis. Next base: position 6,108 of record JBBMFX010571411.1, on the reverse strand, counting down.
CTATGTTCAGAAGGTTGTGGGTTTGAATCCCACGACCGCCAGTGGCACCACTACTTGGTGAATCGGTTACATGATGAGAAAGAACTCCACATTCTTCTTACTGTGAGCTGTGGAGATGCGTGACAAAAAGGAACACGTTACCCATTGAATTGCTTATTGTTGTGTGTGCTATTAATATATTAACTGTGGTAACATTAGACTAGCAGCAAACTCCTAGACTGCCTAGCTCCATTAGACTTTGGGTTTTAACACTGGGTTTAAAATGCTATGCTTCTGGGCACGGCTGTGTCATTACAGCTAAATAAGGCTACAAATGAGTCATCATGCTGAAGCTGGAGAAAACAATCCCTCATGTCTCCAGTGAGACGTCATGCCTGTGAACACGCAGGCACACACACATGGTGAATGTGTGTATGATGCATGTATTAATTTGCTGAAGCTAATCTCTTAATGGTAGCACCTGTGGGTGGGGCCTGGACACAGGTCAGAAGATGAGGAGGGTTTTGAGGGACAGGACTGGAACATGGCTGTGAAGAACACTTGGTGAGTAGGCGTGAAGAACGTTTGAGGCATGAAAATGTATGAAAGGCAGCGGTGGAGAACGAAGAGCTGCTCTGAGAACGACCTTTCTGATCTTTCAGCCGTCTGAGTGGACAGGAGGTCATGAACAGAAGGACATGGCTGTATGTGCATTTAAAAGAACACCTCAAGTCAAAAATGTCTACACGCCTAAATTTGGATGATAGCAAATGAGTTAGTATGCTGCTAGTGGTGAACATTATTTGCAAGGGCAGATAAAATTTCAAGCGCCAATCATGGCTCATCAGATATAACTGTGATATTACGCAAATGAAACTCTGGCCAATCACAGATTAGTTTACTACCATCATCAGATATTCCACATTTGTTTGGATAACTCAGCAAACAATTGATGCAGATTAATTTAGAACCAAGCCAAACAAAGCGCTGCCTGGGTTTTACTATAGTGATAATCAGTTTGTAATGGTCATGAGCACATATTTAAAGACGTTAGCATTAGCATTACTGGAGGTTTTCCTTTAAAGGCGATCCTAAGGGGGTGGTGCTGGTGGGCTGGGACTGTGGGAGGAGGGGCGCAGAGGGGCTTTACATTCAGGTGTTCAGCTGATTGACTTGAGTTTAGACCAGGGGTTGGTGCCCCGCACCTCTATGGGCGGCTCGTTGGAGAAGATGTGGTTACACAGTTCCTCCAGTGGAGGTTCAGGGTCAGTGGTGGCAAACTGAGCAGCATCTTCAATCTCCTTCCTCACTTCCACATCAATCTCCTGCAGGAACAAACACACACACATCACCATCATTATCCTCGTCATCACATACATCAAGAAGAATGCCCAAAATAATCTTTTCCATATCATTTTAAATTCATAATTATCAATAACTTATACACAAGAGTGTTCACAAGAGTAGCATTCTGAGGCCTACAGAAAATGCAAATATACAACGTGTATATGTGTGTGCACACACAAACCTTTTATTTATATGATGTTGTGAGTGAAAGTCACACAGCACCACCAATTAAATGTAATTGCACTTATAAAAACAATAATATCAGTATATGCATTTTGTAAAGATATTAATTTATATGTTGCTGTGAGTGAATGACCAGACTAAAATCAGTATATGCATTTCTTAACGTTACAATAATTTATATGCTGTTGTGAGTCAAAGGTTAGACACACTCACTTTATGCACACTAAATGACACACAGTGGCACTTTATATCACAAAAAGACCTCAAACAGCCATTATTTATACTGCAAGTATCTTAGACATTACTACTTTCAATCTACCAGAATGATTTTCTGTAAGTGCCCCACCTTGAGCTCCTCCACACTGGCCATATTGTTGTTTAGCATGCGGTCCTTCAGCATTGAGATGGGATCACTCTTACTGCGCACCTCCTGGATCTCCTCACGTGTGCGGTAGCTATGGAAACACAGTCACATCAGTGTTACTCCGGCTAGGTGGGGTTGGGGTGGGGGATGGGGAACATTTAAGTGCCTCCTCAGGATACAGGGGTCTAAATGAGATCAGAGGAGGCATCTGAAAGGCTTTTAAGTATAATATTACTGTCTTTATTGAATTGTTCTTTAAAATTGGTTTTGTAAATGTGTTGGACCAACATGGACCTGAATGGAATAAATGAACAATTACTGCTGCATACTGGGACTGTAATGACTGTAATATATATATGAGCCCATATCATAAACTTCCTGGAATTAAAGAGGCTTAAAGAAGGTAAATATTCATTACTGCCCTGCCCTCAGAATCCATTTAACTAAGCTGAAACATTTTTCTAATCAATTTATCCCCATCCATTCATGCTGAAGCTCCATGGAGTGTTTAGGATGAAAAAAATTGCGCATTTACATACATCAGCCTTTAGGATACAGTAAGTGAAAAAGCCTGTTTAATTATTTTCTTCGTTTTAGTGCAAAAATCCATTAAACATCCGGGGGAAAAAGGAAAGAAGAGGATTAATGGGATAAGGACCCTTTAAAAAGCCTTAACAATGAGGAACTTTGTTATAGAATAAATTAATTTGACATCACTGACGAGTCACCCTGTCAGATTGGTTAGATGCTAATTTGCATTTTGGAGGGATAAGAGGACATTGTGGTGGTGATAATTACCTAATGCCAGGGTCACTCATGCTGTGTCCGTGGTAACGGTAGGTCTGCAGCTCCATGAGAATCGGACCCTATGAAAAACATTTTCAGTAACATCTCATACAGAACCCGGATCTATCAGTGATGGATAAGTGGTGTGTGAGAATCCACGCTTACCTTCCCTGACCTGCAGTGATCTGCAGCGAACTTCGTGGCCTCTCTCACACATAGGATGTCCATTCCGTCCACCTGAACGCACACACAAACACAAATTTTAAGCAAACAAAAAATATATATAAAAAATGTATGTATGTATTTATTTATTTAAATAAGCAAGTGAGTGAGTAAGTGTATGTATATTACTCTGAGTCCTGGTATAAAGTCTCCTCGTTTGTAGTAGTCAGTGCTGGCTGCTGCTCTCTCCACTGACGTGCCCATTCCGTATTTGTTATTCTCACAGATGAAGATACAGGGCAGCTTCCACAGAGACGCCATGTTGTAGGTCTCAAATATCTGACCCTGTGTGCACACACATTATTAATTTCAGTTTTAAATACACCGATACAGTATCCTTTTACTACATGTTTACTACTAAATAAATCTTTTATTTTATAATTAGAGAATTTTGGGATCAGATTGTATTTTCTATTCAGTCACTCTTCAGGTTTTCTGCTTCAAGATTAGCTGAATTCTGTGTGTTTTTGTTATAATTTAATTCTTGATGTTCTGCAGCTCTGTTTGTCTTCCTGTACATGGTAGATAAATATTCTATTGCTGACAAACTATATTTATTATAAAATTGAGTCAATTTGAATGAATTAGCTCACCTGATTGGCTGCACCGTCACCATATAGACAAACACAGAGCTCGTTTTTACCCTGGTACTTGCAAGCTAGCGCTACTCCTGCTCCAAGAGGAACCTGGTAAAATGTAATTCAGATAGCAGAACCAAACCAGAGATGATTGACATACTACACCCTAAATGATATATCAGATACATTGATATTGGTTAATAAGGAAGATCAGTATAAGCAAATGCATCAGTGATATATGTGAAATATAAGTGCATCAGTCGGCCAGAAAATACAGTCATGGGATAATAGTTAAAGCAGCAATAAAGAAAATATAAACTGTTGCAAATATCAACTGTAAACCTTCAACTTAAACAAATTACCACCTTATATAAAAGTAGATTATACAAAACCAAATAAGATGTATCATTTGGCTGTGAAATGATGTAACAACATCCAAAATATTAACCAATTGTGAACAGTTGCTTTTTACCTAAGCTGTTTCCATGTCAGCATTTTACATCGCATCACAACAACATGGTTTTTCAGTATACGCCGGTGCTTTTGGGACGTATCTGACATACCTGAGCTCCCACGATTCCATTCCCTCCATAGAAGTTTTTGGTGTACATGTGCATGGAACCTCCCTTCCCCTTAGCGATACCACCACGCCGACCTGGTGAAGATACACACACACAGACACACTTAACTCTGAGACATAGCTTCTGTGTTTGAAGTTTGCTTCAATTAGCTCTAGCACAGAAACTCTGAGGCCAATGTAACTAGCAACTAATGGAGGCTATACCCCATCAATTAGCTTTAGTGCAAAATATCATCCTGTTTATACAGTACTGGGTAAAAAGTCATATTGAGCCATATTTTCTTCATATTGTGCTTTCAAAGGGTGCAGATGATCAGATAAGTATACTGATGGTTCTGAATGCTGAGTGGTTAGAACTCCTTTGTCAAAGGCTGTCATAGTTAAAGATTTGTTCCCATCAGCTCAATACGGTAACAATGAGATAGTTTGACAGACTGACAGATGGAATTTTTATCAAAAAAATATAAAGAAATAAGTGCTCAAGACCTGACTCAGTATTGTACGCATGCAGTGTTTCTCACGTCTTTACCTGTGAGCTCAGCCATGATCTCGCGGACAGTGCCCCCTCTGGTCAGTGTGTATCCATGTGCTCTGTACGCTGTGATCAGATGGTCAGTCAGATTGATACCGGCCTCGATGCCCACTGCACATGCTTCCTGAGTAAGATCATAAAAAAAGATCATATTTGTGTGTGTGTATGCATGTGTGTGTATGTACCAAATGTTTTTATTTTCATACATTTTTACACAGTTTCCTAACTTTTTCATTTTCTTCAACAATTATAGTTTTGGGGTGGTTTATAGTATATGAAAGCAAATTTATAGAATATGAATGTACACACACAAGCTCTTGTAGCATCAAGACCTATGTTTGCAGATGTGGACAGTGCAAAATTTCAAAACAAAGTATGAAGTATGAACAAGTGTATACACACATATACGCATATACATGTATCTTTGTTTATATTATTGCTGTCAAGCAATTAAAAATGTTGATCTAATTAATTACATGGTGTGGCGATTAATTAATCGCGTTTAATCGCCCATACATAAAAATGTTACAAGAAGCAGGTTTTTTTTTACCATTTATTATTGAATACAAGCCTATGACACTTTTATTACTGACTGAACCAAACCTATGAATTAGGTTACAGTATACGACAGTTGTAAGTTTTGATACAATTCCTCGTTTCTCAAATAAACCCAGCCACCACTATCCTCGCTATTGCCAGCCCTATTCAGACCCAGATCACCCTGCTGCCTCTCCTACGTCACCCAGCTTTCTCACACACACACTACGGCCGTGTAGCGCTGAGTCTCCATCCCTCTGGAGGTCTGGAGAAAGCTAATGCTAGTGTTTTAATGCTACGGCGCAGCTGCGCTCCAAAGTTGAACCGGGAGACGCGTGGGCGTCGTTTCCAAAAGGCAAATATCCCCCTTCCGAGTCAGATTTGGCAAAAAACATTCACAAAGCATAATTCATTAGCCATTTTGGCATTTTTGGCATCAAACGCTTCCTCTCGCACTGTGAACTGACCTGCGCTCTCTGTCTGCTCACGCAGCAGTGATTTGGGTCTCGGGAAGATGACGTATTTTTGGTCTTGAATTGAGCTTCTACATGCCTGCCAATTAGTGGCATGGCTTAAAGTGTTAATTGCGTAAAAAATACTAACGCTTTATTTTATATAGAATTAACACAAAAGTTATAGAGAATTAACACAAAAGTCGACTAGTCGATTAGTCGACTATAGAGGCACAAGTCGACGGCCTCTGAGAATAGTCGACTAGTCGTGCTTTTTTTTCCTCTCTCTCAGCCCTCGCTTTGGACGTTTTGCAGTCTCTACCTCTGATTGGCTGATGCTGACACGCGCTCCTTGATTTAACCAATTACTATAGTCCCTTCATAAAAGGGGCGGAACCATTGGCATGTAGAGTGGTGTGTAAACACTAGACCACAAACAGAGACACACATCTCACGTGTGGAGATCCTTCACTCTAGAACACAAACAGCAGGAGACCTGCAGAGCCTGCAAAGTGCCGGAACAGAACCGGTGTTCTGTACGGCCCTGA
>JBBMFX010571385.1:3802-14794 GCA_037832545.1 Rhabdalestes septentrionalis | reverse complement strand
GTATAAGGTACACCTGTGCACTACTCATGATGTCAGATCAGCATCTTGATGTGGCACACCTGTGAGGTGGGCTGGATAATCTCAGCAAAGCGGAAGTGCTCACTATCACACATTTAGACTGATTTGTGAACAATGTTTATCTATATCTGTATATATATATATATATCTGTATATATCGTGGCCTCTCCAGTCTCCAGATCTTACTCCTTTTGAGCTGCATAGGGTGGGCCGAACCAGCAAAATTCAAATGAGCATCCAGCAACTGAGACAGAACTGTGTGCAGGATTAAAAAGGTGCAGGAAGGGTTATTTACAAAAACTACAAGAAAAGAACCTGTGAGTGGTGACAAAAGCAAACTCGTTTATAAGCATTTACAGTAGGGATGCACCGAAAGGACTTTTTTGGGCCGAAAACAAAGACTGACATTATTAACTGTATTCACTGGAAAACTGTCTATCCTTTTCCAAAATCACTGGCAGAAAGCGACCATTCTGTCATTAGTGCTTTTGCATTTGTCCAACTAACAAATTGGGACTCGAACTCCGAACTTCTTGATCACAGGCGAGCAAACTAACCATTACACCACCAGCTTCTTACAGACCAAAGTGGCTCGAGATCGGCGTAAATTAATTCCCACGTTGAGAAAAACGTCTTGCCGCATGTCTTTCTTAGAAATATAGAAACGCGCCACATGGCAGACATGCTGACACTAAACCAATCTGACATGTGGAGGCTGTGGTTGCATCATCTGCATGATTGCATCATCACAGTTCAGGGCAGAAAAAAAAAATCGGCATTTGTCGCCATTTTCGGCCCGAAAATTTCGGTATATATTGTTGCATTAGTTAGGTCCGTTACATTTGTTTCAATTATTTCTAATCTTTTCTTGTAATAACATTTTTACAAAAGCAGAAATACATTTTTGGGTTTATATTATCTGAGAGTGGGCCCAAACGTCCAGCCTGTAGCATGAAACATAAAGTTTCATGTTCACTTCTCTGCAGTAATAAAGAGAATTACGTTATATGCTGTTTAAAATAATGTTAAAGAAATGTAGCCAGTAGCGCCTCTGAATAATAAGCATTTCTAGAATGCTAAGGCATTTCTCTGTCTCTGGGACCTCTAATGGTTTTTTGTGCCCAGTAATAACAGGCTAAAAACCTTTTGTCTCCAGTCCTTCTTGGAATGCTGTTTTACATGTTTTTAGGCATTTCTGTTTGAGAGCTGCACTATTCTTCAATGTGAAGAATGTGGGTTTAATGTTCACTTCAGTTTTCTTTTCCTTTTGGCCCAGACATGGGGAAAAAATCTCATAAGAAAGAAAACAGATTTATAAACACCAAAACTGATATAAGCAGCTGGTCTGACTGGAATGATTTAGAAACACATGTCCTGCTTCTCACCTTGCATGTTCTGCATGGCCTCCTCATCTGTCACTAGAAAAGATTCCTTGAGCTGAAACCTAAACTAAACTTTAATAAATGGCCGTGGTATTTCCATCACATAACACCTACCGCCCTCCTTTTTACAGCATTAAATAATTTACTGTGAAATAAAACTCATACTTAAAAAAATAACAATAAATAGAAAAATGACTACAGACCAATTTGACCACCATGGATCACTTGCATGTGCGGCCCACCGCCTAACCAAAACTATTTCATAAACAGATTCCAACAGAGGTGGCTGCTACTAACTACAGACTGTAACTGATCCTACTTTGCGTACTGTAGACTTCTAAATGCTCATGAGTGATTAAGTTTCCACACATCTCTTGTTATGACTCATCTCCATAGTAATAATAATAATAATAATGTTTATTTGTAGGCACTTTTCAAGGCACTCAAGGATACCTTATAAAAACAGTAAAAAAAACAAAAAAAAAACAAAAACTAATGCAATAACAATATGTAAGGTAATTAAGAAAATAAAATAATGTAGTTCACTATACAGTGTTGTCCAAATTAGAATGATTGAGCTCCCCATTTGAATCTTTGTTCCTTTCTTCCCATAGATTTAGGGAGTTTTTCCTTGCTTCTCACTAGTGGTTCGGACTTGAATTCTGTCAAATTGTGAAGAATGCTTGGGAAGAATGTTGAAGAATTACGTTCTTATTTTCGTGATCCAAGACAAAGTGAATGTCAAAATGAAGCACATTATTATTATTATTATTATTTATTTATTTATTTTTGGTTGATTGATTGATTGGTTGATTGATTGTGACCCAGACTTCTGACCTGTAGTGTACATAGCCTACACCAGATTTAGTTAGATTTGTGCCTCTGTACGAGACAGTGCAGATCAGCGTGGTATGCAGTAATATGGAAGTGCTGCAGGGATTGCGTTCAAGTCAGTAGTGCTTGTTCAGCTTTTCTGCCTGATTTACACTGACCGTCGCTGTGCCGAAGGACTTGGCTTCAGTTTGACCTCACCAGCATGGCGGATGGCTGCGCCCTCACCACAGGCGCGGTTAAAAAACGTTGCAACAGCGCCATGCTGCTCTCTCACCAGTGTGGAGGAAAATAAGGTGAGTGAACCAGAGTTTGGTACCAAGTGAAAGTTTAGTGTTAAATAGAGCAACATCATTGCTCTTGTGTGTTTAACATTATTCGAACTGTAATCTTGTAATACCAGTTATTGCCACGTTTAGGTAAACAGTTCTGACAGAGATCTAAGTCTGTTATTCATTCTGACATAGACCCTTCACTATAGCAGCTGACTAATATATGAGGGAGAGGTTTGGTTTATGCTGTTGTTTAATCCCATATTAGTGAATGAATTTGTCATGATAAGTTTGACTGGAGATTCCACTTACCTGATGCAAGTTGACAGGCTACTAAAGCAATCAGCCTTTCGTTAAGTAAATTCCATTTGTCATAGTCTATTTGTCATAGGTGAGCACGCCACAGAACACTATGTGAACAGCATGAAATTTTCCTCTGCATTTCAAATCCAAGGATTGCTAGTGGCACCACTGAGGTACTCTTGAGCAGGGTACCATCCCCACACACTGCTCTCTGGAAGGCCACTATTGGTGGCAGCCCTCTGCTTCACTTGGTGAATGGATTAAATGCAGAGAAAATTTTACTTTGTTCACACACTGGGCTGTACTGTGTTCATGCATGGCGATAAGGGGCAGCTTTACATCACCATTGTGTATCTTTTGTATCTGCATTTTGCACCTTTTTGTTACGGCACTGAAGGAAGTAGGAGAATTGTTTTTCACTCTCTTTCCTCCTGCTTTTTAGTGTTTTTCACCAAGAGTGGCCAGTAATATGGCCTCTGCTGCAGCTGAACCCCCTGCAGTGCAGGACGACAGCGACAAAGATTCTGAAACTAATGGAACCAAACAGGACGTCCAAGGTGTGGAAACGGAGACACTGTCAAAAAGGCAAAGAAAGAAACTTCTCAAGCAACAGCAATGGGAAGAACAAAGAGACCTGCGCAAGTAAACATTGCCACTAATAGCAAAGCAAATGTTAAAATACCCTTGGGGATGTTTAATATATGAAAAGATCACTGCTTTGTCCATAGTTTTTCGAAAACAGTCGTTTACATTTGTGGCTGTTTGTGATGCCTGTTGAAATGAGGTTTTTGATGTTGCCCAAGTTTGTGGATCTGTGGTTCTACTGTGTTGCACAGGCAGAAGCGCAAGGAGAGAAAACAGCAGAGAAAGTTGGAGAGACAGACACAGGCTGAGGAGGGATTCGATTGTGCTGGTAGGAAACGTCTGCGCAGAGAAGCCGAGCCCAGTCCTCTCCGCCTGGTCATAGACTGCAGCTTCGACACCCTCATGGTGCTAAAGGTAGGCCTCTCCTTCACCACTGATTATTCACCAAGTTATAGGATTTACACAGATACCTGGGCCATGTTCACATTTAGCAATATGGATCTGGGCAAGGCATATTTTAAAAGTTTGTAATTAGATATATTAACCTAGCCTGGATATGCTAGGCTGTATATTGTCAGCCTAACATATCTAGCCTAAACCCTGAAGTGTGCACTCAGTGTCTATCGTCTATGAAAATGTGACTATAAGAGCAGTACTTGATATCTGCAAATACTCCATTTTAAAGGACTTTTAAAGAGGTAAAACTATTTTTCAAAACATTTCTAAATATGATGGGACCACAGAGCCTGAACTTTGTTGCTTGAGGGCAGAACAGTGATGAAACAGTATTTCAGTGTCTGTGTAACTGCATGAATTTATTCAGTGATTTTAATGTTAAGGATGTAAAGAAGCTCCACAAGCAGATCCAGAGGTGCTATGCAGAAAATAGACGGGCTGTTCACCCAGTGCAGGTAAAGAGATTCAGTCGTTTCAGATTCTTTCTGAGATTTGTGGATTCACATTTGTGCAAGTTTGACCTCTAAACATGTTTTGTACAGTTTTATATAACAAGCCATGGTGGGCAGTTGAAACAAAACATGGATGAAATTAACAAAGGCTGGGTGAACTGGAAGGTAAGATTTTGCAGCTTTGAACATAAAGTGGTTATATGACGAACATAAAGTGTTTCATAAGTTTACTCATATTAAACCTTGTTTTAAAGACCCTCCATCCTCTCCATGGTTGTTGTGGCTGGTGATATAGTCAGCTGTAAAGTGAGGCCAGAATGTTGCTGAGTGCTTGATTTACTCCTATGCCAACTTGTAAATGCATCAACACATTAAGTGCGTCTATAAATAAGTCAATAGATTGGATTATAAGCAGGCAGTTCTTATTTGCTTACTTAGCAACTTCTTAGTAGACGTCTTAGTACTTAAATGCATTTTTGGCCTTTCAAACGTGTCTTCAACCACTCACACACAAGCCTCATATTATTAATACATAAATCAGTTTCATCCAGTAAATTTGAACCCATCTCATTTTCAAACCTACTATCAGATACCAGACCTTCACAGTGTAAGAAACTGTATCGGAGAGATGACTGTGGGTGGTGTGTGGTAGTGGCGTAGGTTGGAGTATTGAGTTATAGAAGTCAATGACTTTAACACATTGAACTTGTCTTCTCCTCATTCATTTCAACTTGTACAGGATGTCCATATCAAGCCTGAGCACTTTCATGAAGTCTTAAGGAAAGAGGATCTGGTGTACCTCACCTCTGATTCGCCCATTGTACTACAGGAGCTGGACGAGAACAAAGCCTATGTTATTGGAGGCCTAGTGGACCACAACCACCATAAGGTTGGTTTCAAGTAGCATCAGTAGCTAATATATTCATGTGCAAAAATGTGAAGACCTTTAGTCAAATTACAGGTTTTGTTTGTTTTCTAAACTAAATAGACTAAAGTATTGGGATACCTGATTATTACACCAACAGGAACTTTAATGAGAGTTGCACTTTAATATTGCAGTTATAACAGCTTCCACTTGGATGTTTTTTCACAAGATGTTGTGTTTTCCTTGAGAAATTTGTGCCTGTTCGTTCTGTAGAGCATTTAGAAGGTCAGACCCTAATACTGGATGAGAAAGCCTGGCATGCAATCTCTGCTCCAGTTCATCCCAAAGGTGTTGGATGGGGTTTAGATCAGAACTCTGTGTGGCTAGTCAAGTTCTTTTATACTGAACTCATCCAACAGTGTCCATATGGAGCTTGCTTTGTGCACAGGGGCAGGGTCACGCTGGAATAGAAAAGGTTCTTCCTCCAACCTGTGTCCAGATAGTCTACATAACAATGGCATTATCCAAAATGTCTTAGTTGGCTGAAGCATTTAGATGAACAGTCACTGGGAGTAAAGGCCTAGCACCAACCCTGAAAATCAAGTGTCCCAATACTTGTCTCCACAAAGTGTGTTATGCTAATTTCAGTACACAGTTTCTTCTAAATTAGATATGAAAATTGCCCTCATGTAGAAAGTCAATAAAACATTTAGCATGTTACTGTGTTTAAAGAGTTTCCAAACAATAAAGTACTAACTGACACATTCCACCGAATATTGGTTATTACAGTAAAGGTTGCAAGGTGTAAAAATATTAGGAAATATTGCTGATAAAGGAATACAACCCTCAACCCAGTTTTATTTGTTCATTTGGAGCTTACATTCAGCAGATATTCTGTCTCCGTGTGTTTCAGGGAATCTCTTTTGAACGTGCTAAAGAGCTTGGAATTGCTCACGCTCAGCTCCCACTGTGCAGTTTTGTGAAGATGAACAGCCGAAAAGTCCTTGCTGTCAACCATGGTTAGGAGGCCATGCATGCAAACACACACACACACACACACACACACACACACACACACACACACACATGCACACATGCAAAGCACACAGAGAAACATAAAAGAGAGGAATGTATATAGACATTTATTATTATTTACAATGCAAGCTGTCTGCAGGTTCATTAAAGTGGAGAGGCTCAGTTTCACAAATGCTTTTCTGCTCTACAATTAACAGCTTTTAGGGCTTAGGAATAATTGGAAAGCCATACTCTTAGTTGACTTAACAATGGAGTTAAGAATGAGTATAATACATTTGATATGTCATAGAAGACATTGCAAAAACCTAATACTTCATTGACTGCATCGAAATATGACAAGAAACACCACTGCATCAAAGTAAACCTCAAGCATTTCAGCCTAGTTGCTCTGTTGTTCCTTTTACCTCTGCCTCAGTGTTTGAAATTATGCTGGCGTATCTGGAGAAACGGGACTGGCAGGAGGCGTTCTTCACTGTCCTGCCCCAGCGGAAAGGGGCTGTTCCTGTGGGCCAGGAGGACAAGCAGGAGCTGGAAAAGGATGAAGAGGAGGAAGACTCTGACAGAGACTTGGACACATGTGACCCTGTCATAGAAAAGACGGATCACTTGAATGATCAGAAGGAAAATGCCGCTTTGATGAAGCAGCCAAATTCACAGGGATTGACTGAAGAACAGAAAGATAAAACCTCATAATTAGCATTTTTGTTCAGTTTATTTTTTATAAATATTGGCGGTCACTTTTTATTTTTTCCATATTTGTGCCCAAGTTACGGGTAATGCTGTACAGATTATTTTGTTTAAACGGCTGTTTCATGGCTGAAACGGGAGCAAGCCTCAATATTATTAAAGTCAAACGATATCCGTTATTCATATTCAGGTACATTCTGTTTCAGTACAATCAAATAATCTTTATCATAGGCTTTGTTAAGAGTGTACTATTTCAAATTATAATGGAATATTATATTTTAATGATCTGGGAAGTAACGTGCAAACAAATGTTTTCCTAACCTTTCGGCAGACCTACTGACCTCTAGTGGCAGCTGGGCTCATTGACCCCTGAACCCGAACATGATCTGCTGAAGTGGTTCCTGGAAGTCCGTTTATGTTCTTGACCTTTTAATGTTCTTTACTTGATTTACTTGATGCAACAAATCAGCTAATTAACACATTTTTGTTGCTAAAACGGGTGTGTTAGAGCAGGGAACACTAAAATGGGTGGGAAAGTGCTACCCCAGTTCTAGTGTATGAACCTGTTCCTCAGAAAAGAGTGAGTTTTCAGCAGTAAACGCTGGTGCTACATTAAAAAAATAGTACTGGAGAATGCAAATGTTTCAGCCACAATCTCACTCCTGGAGTCTAAAGTTATACTTCTATATGCCAGCGCTGCTGCCTTTAGACCACTTGACCAATACTGAACTGCTGATGGAATCGTTTCCCCAAGTCTTATAGGATAGGTTCAAGTGTAAAAAGTTTGGTGGAACTTTTTATTAGGCTTTTTCCATTTCAATTTAATCTGGCTACAGAGAAGTGTAAGAGTTGAATGCTTTGACCATGAACTATCATAAATCTTTGAATATGGTATAATTTTGTCCCTAATTCTTTATATTTGACACCAGATGGCATAGTCACCCCAATAGGTCCTAAAGACCTAAACCTCAGATTATTCAGAGTGCAAAACAGCCACATTAATTTTGTGTAAAAGCTTGCATGGCAGAAAGGTCGTTTCTTGCTGCTCATTTTGGAAAGCCAATACCCTCAATGCTGTAGAGCCTCGGGCTCTAACTGCTTTTAATGGGGAGCATGTTTAAAGGTTGTGGTGTCTCTTCACCTCTGGGCGAATTATGCAACCAGATACATAAATGCACTTCATCCTCAAAACAAAGCAGCAAGCCAGAAGTAAAAGATGAGGCTATACCTTTCATGTAGACATCGGTTATTAAAGATGAGTTACATCCATGCTAACAATCTGACATGGTTTCAATTCTTCTGGTGGTATTTGGAGAAAAAACACTCCTGTTAATGGAAATGAACTTGCTTTAAGCACATGCAAGTTATCAGCAAATCACACTCCACCGGGGTGAAGGTTCAAGATCTCCTAGATTGATCTGCTATCAGAACTACTCTCACGTACTGAAGTGCCAAACTATGCTGTAGGAATGACTGGTATTCTGTTTGTAGTTAAGGAGTTTTTTGTACAAAAAAATGCACAGAATGATAAATGTGATGAATTGCTACTGAGCTGCCTGATGACTTTTAATTCACTTATAGCATATCTATAGTTTCACATTATTTAATCTGGGACAGTTTGAATGCTAGACTATACATACCAGGAAAGAAAAAAAGAGGATAAACTGCTTTTGTTTGTCCCTTCAGACAATACAAGTGAAAAAGATGCTGCCGATGTATGAGTAGAGAACAATAAATTTAAGAATTGATCGCAGGATTGATTCTTTGCCTTCTTTATCTGTTAAAAGTTATTTAAGCTGGTTTACCTGCTTTAAATGGTTAAACAGGTCTTCAGCTGTTTTAAAGTGATGTATACGGTTCAGACCCTTTGAAAACAATTCTATATTTCACCACAAACAGGGAACACAGGCCCTTCTGTCTTTTGGTTCTTAGAACCATATTCTCTGAGTGTACCATCTATGGGTCTGGCTGTATTATTAAGTGACACAAACATAAGCCATTAAGAGCTTTCTCATTTCTCTATCTTTATTTTCTGTTTGTTCACTATGTTTCGATAAAGTATTGGGATTCCTGACAATCACGCCAACAAGACTTCAATGACATTGCATTCAAATACATAGACTTCAATATGGAGTTGGTCGCATTTTGCAGCTATAACAGCTTCTACTCTTCTTTGAAGGATTTCCACAAGATTTTGGTGTTTCTGTGGGAATTTCTGCAGAGCATTTATGAAGTCAGACACTGATGTTAGACAAGAAGGCTTGGCTCGCAATCTCCTTTCCAGTTTATCCCAATAGGGTTTAGGTAAGTCAAATTCTTCCAAAGCAAAATCAACCAACCACGTATTTATGGAGCTTAGCATGCACTGAGCATGCTAAGGTCAATAGAATATCCCTCGGGATAAATAGTTCTTTCTTATCTTAATCGAGCTTGGCGTCAACGAATATGCGAGTCAGAGAATCGACTCGTTCGAATCGATTCGTTGATCGCGAAGTCCCGGTGTGACGGAGCGCGAGGGCGAGGTGAGGTAGGGCGGACAGGTGTCTCCGTCAGATTCTCACGGCCAATACCATTAAACGTCAGCTCCCGTCGTCCTTCAGAACTTTATCACATCTTCGCGGCTTTTCTTTAATGTTCGTGCGCTTATCTAGACATAAAGGCGCGTGTTTTTTTAGGAGGGCAAAACTTTCGCGCTCGTGAGCTACCATGAGAGATAAAATGAACTCCGGACAGACCCCCTCAAGAAGGAAAGTCATGTTCTGAACTCAGCGAGAAAGACCACTGTTTGCGGGGAAAAAACGGAGTGGCATTAAAATGGTTCTGCCTGTTTGGGTCTGACTCTAAAGAGATTCTGCTTGGAGTTTGAAAGTTTTTTTCTCTCCGCACATCCAGTACAAGCATCTGGAAAACGGTATATCCTGAAGACCACAGGGATTAACCTTTAGTTTTTCCGGATTCTGCACCTCCAGTACAGCGCTTGATTTTTTTAGTTACTATTTTTTATCAGTTGTACTTTTTGCAGTGAAATCCAGAAACACCTGACGTATGTGTTTGGGCAAAAATCAACTCATCGAGAATGACTTCAGTATCCAGCTGCTCTGTGGTTTTGCTCATCTGTCATTTTCGTGAGTATTTCATGTAAAACAGTGTTGTTTATATGTTTCTTACGAATTTCCAGTTTGTTGCTCAAGCTTTTTTTTTACCAGTCCTCAACACGTCCCCAGCTGTCCGACCATTCAGGTATAACTGGTTATCGACTCACCTCCTGTCTGAGTGTGTGTGTGTGCGTGTGTGTGTGACAGAGAGAGAGAGAGAGAGAGAGAGAGGTATGGCACTCCACTCCCTTCACACACTCACACAGTATGAGACACAGATGATGAATAATTTGTTTTTGTTCAAGTATCTTAATTAGAGCCCCGCCCCCACAACCAAAATTCAGCATTCATGACAAAACAGTAAGAAGATTTTAAAATATATAGTTCAGTAGTGTTGTGTGTGCGGGTTGTATATGGGGGGTGTGCGGGTGGGGTGGGTTAGGCAGGTGGTATTAGTGGAGGGTCCCCTGTCTCAGGAGGGCAGATACATGACAGTTATGCAATCTACAGCTTCTTCCAGGCATAAAATACGGTCTCTGTGTGCAGGAAACTGCTCATACACACTCAAATCACATTTTAAAATAGTTTAAAGGTTTATTTTATTAGCAACTGGGTCCATTTTCGGCTGTTTTCTTTGTAACATTAGCCTCCATTCTGGACACTGGATCACAGGTGTTTTCACAGCCTGACCAATCAGACCTGACATATAAAGAGTTATGAAAATATCAGGGCTGTCCCTATCAATTATCTTGGGACTCAAGTGATCCTTTTGTTGTTGTTTGTTAGTTGGAGTTTGCTTAGTCTCCAACAGCTTTCTAGAACGCGTTTTATTTTGTTATAAAAGGTGAGTCGAGTGCCATATTAGCCCTAATATTAACAATAGCAGTGGAACAGACATCAACACAGAAATGTGAAGAACATAATTAAGAACGATTCATTTTAATATAGAAAAAAATATTAACTTTTACATTCCTTGAGCAGTGGTTCTCACACTGGTCCTGAGGGACCCTC
>JBBMFX010571341.1:0-11364 GCA_037832545.1 Rhabdalestes septentrionalis | reverse complement strand
TTGAATACGAAGGAGGAAAGAAGGGGTACCTGAAATTAGGGGAAAAGGGGGACCCCCCCCCCCCCACACACACACACACACACACACTCTTACAGGGCAAAAAACTAAACAAAACATTGCTTACTTACCCTTAAATATACTAAGGTGATTATAAAAAAAAGGATGTGTTCCCCCCACATTAAAATTTCTTCTTGTGGCCCTGCCTGAAACGGAGCTACAGTTATGCCATCTGTGTTGTTATGAGGCTCGTCTTTAGCCTCCTAGTGTCGGCGAGACCGTGTGTTGATGGATTTCTTGCAGGTGGGTGACCAAATTAAGGTGAAATTTGGAAATAATTCCCAAAAATCTAAATACACCCAAAAAATAGAGAGACACCTCTATGAAACTTAATCCAAAATAGTTGCTCGACCATCCCGATCACAGACCGCAATGAATAGTTCTGCTGACTCACACAGACTCTCTCTCTCAGGCCGACAGTGATGGGGGTGTGGAAACACCTGGAGACCCTAACACAGAGGACCAGAGGGAGAGACAAGCCAATGCAAACAAACAGGTATTTTGATATATTTCAAGCTTTTAATGACCTTAGACAGTGAGTCGGTCAGTGTCACATTGTTTGTGTCCTGTCTGTCTCCCTACAAAGCCAAAGAAGAAGATAGTGAAGAAAAAGAAGAACCCATTCATGCCTCACGTGACACCCAAGGTAGTGAACAAAGTTTCATATTATGGTTTTGTTTGTCTAGAATCGGCTAAATGGACTTGTACATTTCCCTTAGAGGAATATACATTCCATTTAAAGGAAAAGTCCAACTCACACCAGTCAATTAGCTAAGATATTTTCCATGTTATTTTTTCAGTCTTGATCTGCAGCTGCCAAGCTAAGGTCACTAACAAACATTGGGAATCAATAGTCACCCAACTTGCTCATACTGTTTTCTGTAAAAATGCATCAACTGATCTTCCAAAACACATCCCCAAAACATTCTTTAAGGTGGAACAGACTTGTGGATGTTGTTTAAGTGACAGTTTGGGCTGTAAAAATGAACAGAACTTCAAGCATCCATTTCAGGGCAGTTGCGAAAAGATTGTGCCCTGAACCACATCCACAGATCCGAGATGGAATGAGTGCAATGAGCCCCGACTGAGGTCGGAATAAACACAGAGCCGCGCCACAAATTTCAGTTTTCCCCTTCATTTCTCTCATTTTTACTGTGAAGTATTTCTATTGAGCTGCTTAGATATTTTAATTCAGGTCTGTAGCCTAGTTAGAAACATTGTTGGAGTCGGAGTTGTGCCCACATAACATAGCCATGTTTCAATTCCTGAATGACAACAAAAACATTTGGTAACATATTTAATATTTACAACCAAGATATTACAGCATTTAAAATGTGTCCGTATTATTGGCCCAACATTTAATTCACCAGCCTTGCTTGCGGGATTCAGCGGGTGGGAGCGGGACAAACCAGAACAGATGCGGGCGGGAGCGGGCAAAATTATTCCATGTTTTTGCGGGGGCGTGCGAGAGCGGGACAGAGACTTGCGGGAGCGGGATGAAAAATCAGTCCCGTGCAGACCTCTACCACACGCCTCTAAAAAAGATTGACAGAGGTTTTAATGATATATTTTCACATATTTACATGGGATGTTTAGGTGATTGTTGATTCCTAATGTTTGTTAGCAATGTTAGACTTGTAATGTTAGAATATTTGGACTACAGGCATGTCTCAGCTGATCGACCACATCTGGGATGAGCGGAAATTTGTTTAACTGTGATTTTTTAAAGAATTATTCCTTTAAATTCTGCTGTGAATTGATATGTTTCATATATTGCTCACTGGAATTGGTGGAGAGATTGTATGGGGCTCAGCTTGTGCTGCGGTTTCAGGGAAAGGCGCTGCCGAAGAAGAACAGAACTGAAGCCGATCCTGCAGAGGTATCTGGAGCCTTCCTGACCTTCTTAGTTTGATAGAAACATAGAAATGAAGCACAAATGCTGTGTCCATTAATTCATTGATCACAGGTTACAGAGCTGTAATTGCTCCACTCTCAGATCAAAAGCACTATAATCAAAAGTGCTCTGCATGTCTGTTTTAAGTGTTAAGGTTAGAACACACCAGGATGTGTGTGTGTTTGTGCGTGTGTGTGTGTGTGCGTGTGTGTGGGTGGGTGGGTGTGTGTGTGTGCGTGTGTGTGGGTGGGTGGGTGTGTGCGTGTGTGCGTGTGGGTGGGTGGATGGGGGGGCTCCAAATAAAAAGGAAAAAAAAATTAACTTGGGGTTTGAAGGTGTTCAAAATATTTAGTCTTGCCCCCCACATTTGTACCTCTTCTCCTCTGTGGTTCTCCTCTGGTGGCTGACCAGAATCCCTCTTTAAAAACCCAACTGTTCATAAAGCATCTCCTCCCTTATTGCACTATTTATCTTCTTGCATTATTCATACATGGAGCTTTAAGCATTTGAAACTCTCCTCTGGTTCTCCCAACATCCTGAAACTCATCCTCGTACTATAAGTTGCTTTGCATAAAAATGTCTGCCAATTGAACATAATGGAATGGAATGGAGTGGACAAGGTTTAGGATACAGCTTGACTTATTTTGAGCTGTAAAAATGAACTGAACTTGCATGTTTGGAACTTCCTCTCTTGGAAGTCATCTTTCTTTACTGCCGCTGTCAATATTTTGGAAAGTCTCTTCCTCTTTTCTCTCTGTCTTTGTTTCACCTTGCATCACTTTACAGAAGTCTGTGGTTTCCCTGCAGTTCTGTAATGCATTCAGTTGTGCAGGATGCTGGTGGAGTGATGTGATAATGAGGAGAACTTTTTCTTTTAGATCTGTTGATGCATTTATTAAAAAATTTCCAGGGTGAAATCCAGAAGAAGTCTCTGATGGAGCAGCTGAATGAGCTTCGTCTGGAGAAAGCACACAAGGAGGAAGAGGAGGTTTGTTTTCATAAATAAGGTAGAAACACAATCAGTTGAGCTGTAGCCCCTGCTTGTGTCTGGTCTTGAGATTCATCTTATATATTGTAGCCTTTTTTTTATTGGCTTTGAGTACCCAAATACATCCCAGATACACTTAAAATAAGTCAACTTTTATATCCAATACGGCAGCCCTATATTTATTGTATTGGCTCCTGCTTACTGTGTTGCTGTGGAAGTTGCAATTGTTGCCTCCCACTCAAATGCAGTTTTTAGGTGGACCTCACCAGAGTATTGTGATATGCAGTTCAGCCTGGTCACTGTGGCCTCCATGGGTTGACTCGTGACCATAGGTCAAGTGGGTTTGGGTCAGCTAATTAGAAAAAGATGAATATGGGCTTGTGGGTCAAAAACTTACAAAGCAGCATCCTAAATAATATATAATTTTGCTGGTCAGGCCAGACTAGGTTAATTAATTAATGAATATTTTTTTAGGCAAGGCAGGTGCAGGTCATAAAAAAATTTGAACCATTCCCCACTACTAACAGTGCTAGGCAGGGCCCCATGAAAGATTAGAATTTTGGGCAACATTATTATTAAGACAATATTACTAGGCCCTAACAGGGCCCAATGTCAGTGCTGGGCCCCTAAAATCATTCTAACCTTACCCCCCCTGGCGGCGCCCCTGGTGCTAGGATTTGTGTCACTATAATCACATATTAGAGGTGCTTCACACCGGCTTCCGGTCATAAACGCTGCTCTGAGCCTTTTTCTGACAGGGGGATCATTTAAAGTCCCAAATGCATGATTTCTCAACGTCTCTGCTATTTTAGCTACAGCAGCTGAGTGAAAAGCCCCTGTTAAAGTGTTTCTGGGCTAACACCGTAACCCGAGATGAGGCTCTGTGGATGTCTGAACTTAAGTAGTTCATTTATATAATGTTTTACTGCATAGTGACCATCACTGTTAGCTTAGTGACCCTGACAGTCTACATAGAGACGGAACTGTCTACATAGTTCAGGCGACTCTGACTGCTGAGTACAGATTTATAATGTCAGTGAGTATGTAAATTTTATTAGATTTTTTAATTGAGTTTTAATTGAGAATTCTTGACATCCCTAGACTTAATCTGTGCTTAATGTTCTTGCCCTCCGGGTAAAGAAGACTCAAAATACTGTAAAACCCACCATCATGCAGATCAGACGTCAAACTGTGTTTTTGATGGTTTCTGTGGCAGGATCTTGAAGGCCTCATGGAGTGGTGGAGCACAGTCAACCGTGGGTGACATGCTGTGTTTTAACATGCCACAAAACATCATTAACAATATGCATTTGGAGAGGTAAGTCATTCTGTCTGAATTAATGATCATCACTGTCTGTTGTGATGTGTTCTTCAGAATGGGAGCAGATGCCTAAAGATGAAAGCATGACAGAAAAAGAAGAGGCCAAGTAAGCTCACGTTGGGTTTGTTTTATCATGTAGTTTGTTGTCTAAAAGTTCAAGTCTGAACACTGATGCTTGCACTAGAATTAGAAGAATTTGGCTCTGCATATAATCCCTCCGAACATCAGTGAGCACAGACTACAGCCTTGATCGGGGACCAGACCCAAGCCCGAGAACCTTGTGTCCGAGCCCGCCTGGCCCGACACATTAACTGTAATTATTGGCACGAGCCTGATTTAAACCCGACAATTCTTTAATATGTGGGCTGTTATAATGCTTGAACACAGCCTGGACCAGACCGAGGGTAGGCGTTCAGGTTCGGGCACAGCATCTAAACTCTAGCACAGAGAAACACACCCAACATTGGGCGAGAAGCAAATTACCAATGTTCAAATAAAAAAATCTAAGGGTAAACTAAAAGAATAGAACATTAAACATGATTTTGGTGATATTTGTTTAAATAACAGCAGTCACTCAAGCTGGAGTTCATGCAGAGTTCCACAAGTTCATGCAGAAGCCTCTAATGAGGAGCTTGGATCAAGAGAGAATCATCAGAATATGAGCAATGGAATAAAAACCAATGTTTTTTTGTATGAAAACAAATTAGGCCACACTGGAATTGTGTCCTAGAAACACAGTAGAGATCTGGAATTTGCTTGTATTACGGCGGAGCAACTACATTTTGGGGTGGAGTGTAAAGTAGACCGTAAATATGTCAAAAGTGTATCCTGTTGTCTTTTCTCAGGGCGTTTGCTGTGACAGCCGAGAAAGTGCAGAAAGGCATTCGTGTCTTCAACCAGTTGTTCTCAGAACGAGCCGAAGGCCTCTGGCAGCACATTATCGAGCTGAGATCCATCGCTGACGGCCTGGACCGCTTCAACTGGAGGACGAAGGTGGCCCAAGTCACCGGTGGCACCACCAGTGCTGTGGGTGGTGTGGCGACCATCACTGGCCTAGCCTTGGCACCTTTCACCTTGGGAACCTCCCTCATCGTCACGGCGGTAGGCCTCGGGGTGGCAGCAGCAGGTGGCCTGACCTCTGCGTCCGCCGGCATCTCCAACGCGGTCAACAACTCGATGGACCGTAAGAAGGTGGAGCAGATCGTTGAGGACTACCAAAGCAAGATGGCTGACATCAACAAGTGCATGAAGTTCATCAAGCAGGGCATCGAGAACCTGCGGCAGTTTAATCTGCTGAAGGTGAAGAAGCAGGCCTACAACCGAGACTTCCCAGGCCTGGACAGCATCTACGAGGACGGGGCCATGGCCAGCAAGGCCGTCCTGAGCAACGCCAACGAGATCATGCGGGTGGTGCAGATCGCCAACGTGGCGGGCAGCACGGCTGCCCGCGCCGTCCAGATCGCCAGCATGGCCACCGGCGTGCTCACAGGGCTCTTCGTGGGTATGGACATCTATTTTGTGACCAAAGACTCAAAGGAGCTCAGGCAAGGCGCCAAGTCAGAATTCGCTGCCAAGATCCGGGAGGTGACCGACCAGCTCCACGAAGGCTTAGTGGAGCTCAACGCCATCCATGAGGACCTGCGCTCCTCCACTTCCACAGCACATCCACCAGGCTCAGAGGAGACCAAAGTCAGTCCTGATACACACCAGCCTTAATCTTTTCAGGTGGCCATCTGAAGCCGTGGTCCTCAGATTAATCCCAGGTGGTCCACATTTTGCTCTAATTCTTCTTCATGCACAAAGTCACAGAAGAAAAATGTGGACCATCTGAGAGGACCAATTTAAGCACCACTAAATTAAATAATGTAAAATTAAATGAATATAAACTGCCATAATTTATTTTAACTTATGAAATAAGTAGAGAGAACCAGTTTAACCAATACAATATCTACATGAGTATATGTTTTATTATTTCAATCTGATCAAATGTTGGTGTGCTCCAACAAATAGTTTTTGTACTAAACCATACATTTTCTTTAAGTAAAATCCCAAAATGCCCACACAAGCATATTGATACATATTGTGATGCTATATCATGATTTAATACCATAGTCATATCATATTGGCCACACAGATCAGCTACAGTATCAGCTACAATTTCTAAACCAAAAACAATGTAATTAATTACACAAATAACATCAGTTATGCATTAAATATATTAAATATTTATTTACATTTAGGTAATATGGAAAAATGTCAGTAATAACTCTAGACAAAGAGTTAACCAACCTATATACAAAATATGACTTTCTGTTTTGGGTATTCTTACTGTTAACCTTTATAAATCTGTTTTCATTTTTTTCTGAACAGTTACCAGCAGAAACATTTTTCTTTGATCAGGGAGAAGAAGAAGCGTCAGTATGTTCAGTAGTGAGTGTCCCTGTTAAAGTGAGGCAAAGCGGTCAGGCACAGAAAAAAACAACTTTCAAGATAAGAGTAATAAAAAAACACACAACACACAATAAATTGTCAGCATTAAGTAAATGTTTTAATAAAGCATTAAAATGCCCAGCACTAATATATATTTATGGCAATAGTGTAAATAATTCTCTGCCTAAGGGAGTGTTGAAATACAAGACTCTTGTTTTCTGGAAAGTCTGTTACAGAACCTTTGAACTTCATTGTTTATATTCCTATTTTAGTCATTTTAGACATAATTGTATTTTTCTAAGAGTATTTTTCTGTGACTGGGGAAATGTATTCATTGTTTTCAGGATTTTTTGGACTCTGTGTTATGGACTCACACAGTGTTTTAATTTCATGCCCAAAGAATTCTGTTATCTGGATGTGTCACTGCATGTATGTATGTATGGATTTATACATGTGCATCTGTTTTTATGTAAGGTAATTTTCCAGCCTCTCTTCCTACAGATGGTTTTTGTTACGGTGCCTCTCAGAACCACAGTACCAGGCAAAAGTTGGGACACACCCTCTTATTCAGTAGTTTT
This sequence comes from Rhabdalestes septentrionalis, assembly GCA_037832545.1. NCBI lineage: Eukaryota > Metazoa > Chordata > Actinopteri > Characiformes > Alestidae > Rhabdalestes > Rhabdalestes septentrionalis. The sequence goes on along the minus strand of JBBMFX010571341.1, from coordinate 4,096 downwards.
CCTTACTTTTCATTTTTGTACTTTTTTTTTTGTAAATGAATTCTGACGACATCAAAACTATGAAGGAACACAAATGGAATTATGTAGAGAACAAAAAAGTGATAAACAAACCAGAATGTTGGACATTTTAGCTTCTTCAGCGTAGCCACCATTGCTTTGCACACTCTAGGCATTCTCTCAGTTGGCTTCATGACGTTGTCTCCTGGCAGGGTTCTCAATATACAGGTGTGCCTGGTCGAGTGTTAATTCCTTGCCTTCTTGGTGTTTGAGAGCATCAGTTGTGTTGTGCAGCAGTAGGGTTGGTACAAAGCTTTATACAGTGAAAAAACCCTCAACTAAGTAAAGAGATGACCATTACTTTAAAACATGTAGGTCAGTCAATCCGTAAAATTTCAAGAAATTTGAATGCATCTTCAGGTGCAGTTGAAAGACCAACAAATGCTATGATGAAACTGGCTCTCATGAGGACCGTCCCAGAAGACCAAGAGTTACTGCTGCAGATGATAAACTCATCAGAGTTATCAGATTAACAGCAGCTCAGATTAGACCCCACATAAATGCATCACAAGGGGGTTCAAGGGGCAGATACATCTCAACATCAACTGTTCTGAGGAGATTGTGTAAATCAGGAGATTGCGTGAATACGAATTGCTGCAAAGACGCCACTTCTGAGGAAGAAAAAGAAGCAGCGAGTTGCTTGGGTCCAGAAACATAAGGGATGGGTGTTAGATGGATGTTAGACCAGTGGAAATCTGCTCTTTGGTCTGACGAGTCCAAATTTGAGATTTTTGGTTCAACCCAGTGTCTTTGTGAGACAAAGAAAAGGTGAGCGCATGATTTCTACATATGTGGTTTCCACCGTGAGACGTAGAGCTGGAGGTATGATGGTATGGGGTGCTTTACTGGTGACACTGTTAGTGATTCATTTAAAATCCAATCACACTTAACCAGCCTGGCCTCCACAGAATTCTGCAGCGACATGCCATCACTTCTGGTTTGCCCTCAGCGGGACCCCAAACACCTCCAGGCTATGTAAGGGCTGTTTGACCAAGAAAGTGTGATGGAGTGCCGCATCAGATGCCCTGGCCTCCACAATCACGTGACCTGAACCCAGCTGAGATGGTTTGGGATGAGTTGGACCAGAGTGAAGGCAAAGCAAGTGCTCATCACCTCTGGGAACTCCTTCAAGACAGTTGGAAAACCAATCTAAGTGATGACCTTGTGAAACTGATTAAAAGAAAGCGTGCTGCCATTAACCCAAAGGTGGCTACTTTGAATAATCGACAATATAAAGCACATTCTGATTTAACACTGTTTTTGTTTACTGCATAATTCCATGTGTTCATTCATAATTTGGATGTTTTCTCTATTATTCTACACTTTAGAAAATAAAAAAATATTACGAAAAATGAGAAGGCATTTCCACACTTTTTACTGGTATTCTGTATATGAAGTGACCCCTGTCCTAATTGGCTGTCCTTTATTACACCTTAGTTAAAAAGCACAGTGAGAATGGGTGTTTTTTTGGTTATATTACAAAAACACAAAAATGAAAATGAATTGTCTAAGTGTTGGTTTTTGCAGTTTTTACTATCCAAATTAGTGATCAACCGATATTGATTTTTTACTACCGCTACCGATAACAGTTATTTGCATGTTTATGTGCCCGATAACCGATATTCAGAAGCGATGTTTATTAAGGGACTGCCCCATTGAAATGAATGGAGCCTTATTGTTATTCTCCTCGATTTCTTTATCGCACTAAATGCAGCCCAAACCGTGGCGTGTACCCACACAACCTATATATCAAATCGTTTGGCTCGTCACTGTGAGGTGTGCTATTACACCGTGACGACGCTACGCGCCCACAAAGGTGGCCGAAACCCCATAGAGAATGGACAAAAGTATTGGGTCATAACTAGCCCCATTGAAATGAATGCAGAATGCAATTTCAGGTGATGAGACTTAGAAGCCACATACAGTGACCGAAACTTATGAAACTTCACAAGAGGCCTGAGGCCACACCCCCAATGAACAATATGGACAAAAGTCTTGGGACGCAGCTTTTGTACAACTGTATTGGAAAGACACACACACAAACGCACTCACCCACATTCACTCACTCACACAGGTTTTTACTGAAAAACATGGACAAAAGTATTGGGACACAACTAGCCACATTAAAATGAATGCACTTTCAGGTGATGAGAATTAAAAGCTCTATTCAGTGACCAAACCTTATGAGATTTCACATGAGGCCTCAGGCCACACTCCCAATGACATACAGGTGTAAACTGAACAATATGGACCAAAGTCATGGGACGCAGCTTTCATAGAAATGCATTGGAAACACACACACACAATCTTACTCACCCACACTCACTCTCACTCACACACACACTCACACAGGATTTTGCTGAACAATATGGACAAAAGCATTGGGACACAATTCGCCTATTGTAATTACATTTTAGGGATAATGTGTGGGATATGAGTAAGATTGTTGCTAGGGAGTCTGCAGATGGTATCTTGGCGGCAGTCCCTTTCAAAATTTCTTCAGGAATTTTTTATTCTTCTAGTTTGAGATCACAATACTGAGGAGAATAGAAAAAAAATATTCACGAGATATGTTAGCTTGATATATGCATTTTATTATTTGCAAAAGAGAGAGGGGGGAGTGAAGAGCGAAAAGAAAAGTAGGGAGAGGAAGAGAAGAGGGAAAGAAGTAAGGGAGGTTTGGGGTGGTAGTTGGTGGGTTGGGATGGTCTCATGTGTTTCTGAACTGAATGACCCCCATATCAGTATCCAGGCCCGTAGCCAGGGGTGGTTCGGGTGTTTCGAACGAACCCCCCTACCCAGCCAAAGGTCTCAAATTTGTTCTTTTTAAAAAAAATTATTTTAAATAATGATGCATAATAATTGGAATCCCTAATAAAATCTAAACCAAACTGAAGCCCTAATAACTAGTGTTATCTCGGTCTTGACTTGGTCTCGGACAACAGTAGAAGGAGGAGGACTCGTAATTTCAGAGCAAGTCCTCGAGACCAGTTTATTTTTTATATGTTCATATTAACAAAAACTCCAACAATTATCCATCAAACAATAATAACAATAATAATAATAATAATAGTAATAATTTTTAAAAAGCATGGAATGTTGACTGGCATATTTGAAAATTACACTATGCATGTTTGTGTAATGGGTGTACGTCTGTGTTTGGCATGGGGAGATTGTAGTTGTGATCATTATTTACACAAGAAGTAATAAAGATTTAAAGGATATAGAATATTATGCTCTACTGTATTCTAAAAATTATTACATTTTGAAAGTACTAATCTACACATACCACTAGCAAATTTGAATTTGCTATACAGGCCCTAACTGTGATCCAAATCATATTAATGATAGTAAAAAGTCACAGGAAGAAGTTAAGTAGACCTCCCTCCCTTCAAAGTGTACAGGATTGCTCCTGTAAACAGTTCTTAGTCTTGCTTAGATTTTAGGCCTAACTGTCCATTATTAACTGGGGTGATATTAAATCCTGGCTTTGACAACTGACTTGTTTTTATGGTCTTGGTCTCGACTCAGTATCGATTCCTTAAAAAGACTCTGTCTCGACTCGGTCTTGCTTCCTCAAAGGCTTGGTCTCGACTTGCTCTCGACCCTTCAAAGACTCTGCCTTGACTCGGTCTCGGCATAGGAGGTCTCATCCCCATCACTACTAATAACCACTTCTGTGATTCTTTTTGATGGCACATAAAACAACCCACTGCGCAGCAACTGCCATTTTTAAGCGGCATCAATATGGGGCGAAAAGAGCAGGAGAGATGGAAAAGAAAGCAGGCAGCAGCGTCATTATCCCAGAGTATCGAACATATGTTCAAAAATGCTGCCAAACAGAGTAAGGCTGTTTTACCTCAAGATCTGATACCTGACATTAGCGAATAGTTACTGTTTTTTTAGCGGTGTAAAGTTGGTTTTGTTTTCCATATTCGTGACACAGTCTGCGATAAACACCAGTAACTTCAAAGCGACTTGCTCTAAAAATTCTAAATGGTGTGACCGCCAAAAGGACAACACTGATCATGTTTCACAG
>JBBMFX010571333.1:2500-14810 GCA_037832545.1 Rhabdalestes septentrionalis | reverse complement strand
CCGTCTCGTCATCGTATCGTCTTAGTCATGGAAATAAAGGTAGTTGACGAACATATTTCGTATCGTCTCGTCTGACGAAATTAACAATACAGTACACAAACTGATGTAGTCATATTGTTCCAGCATAGTTCCACTGGAAAACATGCACATTACCTTATGTTACACTGGAATATCCATATTGTCCTTTTTCCTGTGTTGGTTTTTACAAATCCTTCAATCACACTGTCATTTATGGGACCATTGCGTTTGACCTATGGTTTTCTGTGAAGTAAGTGCGTGTAATGGCTTGATGCGGTTTGTGAGGATGTTGAAATAGCACCTTCGTGGCGTGTGGAGGGACTGTAATTTCCTTCTTATCAAAAGCACAGACAGGCAGAGGGCTGGAGGCGACAGGCACCTATTGAGCCATCATTTAGAGATCTGCCGAGGGAGGAAAGTAATAAAGGAGTGCGTGATCTCCGATTCCGAGTGTGGCATGTGTGTGTCCTGGTCAAGACTTAGCCAATGTTCGACAGCTAATGACGGATGGGTCAGTGACAGTCTGCCGGGTCCTTCTCTCTTATCGCTTTCCCCCTCATCATCCATGAGCTACGCCCCATCCAACCTGCCAGGTTATATGGCGGGATGAAGAGAGAGAGATACAGTGCTTTTTTCCGCATCAGGGAAGACGAGGGTCAGAGAGGATGCTGGAGGAAATAAGCTGTCAACAGCTTTCACCTGCGCGGCGACTGATCTCTTTATCAGCCCCTCTCTCCCCCGTCTCTCTCGCTCAATCCTCATTCCACATGGCATGATGCCCCTCGTCCTCCCTTTTGGCTGTTTTCCATCTGTCTCCCACAATCATACTTCATTAGCAGTGATTTTCTCTATCTCTCTCTCTCTCTCTCTCTCTCTTTCTCGCTCTCCATCTCCCTCTTTGTTTTCCATATGTCATACGTTATTATCAGTTCTTCTCTTCTTCTCCATCTAAAGTCATATTCCTATGCCACTGCTTCATGACAGTATGTTTCATTTAACATAGATTCTGATCATACATATCCCAAACTATCCAGACAGCCCTTTTAAATTCTTTAAGGTGTACTTTTAGCTATTTTAAGGCACACTCATTTCTGATACAGCCTCAGCTTGTATAATCCCTATATAAAACACTGCTTATGGAATGGAATGCTCCGGAGCAGCCTCACATGAACCCACAGTCACCAGCCCAAGAATACATGTGAGTGCTGCAGTTGTGTTGCATAAAGATGCAAATATGGGTTCTCAGCTCACAAATCTTATTCAGCAAACTAATATGTTATTGTAAGTTCCTTAAATGAGCTCACATGAATATTCAGCGTGTGTTTCTCAAGCATGAACTGATCAATGAGTTTCATCTTTGTCTTCTTACCTGATATTAACACAGACTTTAATTTAAAACACTGCATGTATTTCTCAAGCATGATCTGATCAATGAGCTTCATTTTTTCCCACCTGAAATTATACATAGACATTAATATAAAACACTGCTTTTGGAATAGAATGCTCCGGAGCAGCTTCACATGAACCCACACTCACCAGCCCAATAATACATGTGAGTGTTGTGGTTGTGTTGCATGTATTTCTCATCAATGAGCATGTAATCTGATCAATGAGCTTCATCTTTGTCTTCTTACCTGAAGTCAACTCTTTCAGAAAAGCACTAGAGGAGATTCTATTCCATGGAGAGCAGGCACTGAACATACAATGCCTGACAAATTTCTGTCGCTTAATCGAGTTGTATGAACAACAAGTAATAACTTGACTTTTAGTTAATCAGTTGGAATCAGAAATGGCTTGTAGGAAAAGTAAAGCCCTCTAGATTATGCTTATTATACCAAAATAAAGTTTGCATCATTCATTGCGTTGTATCATTTAATTTATGTGGACAAAAGTCTTGTCGTTTACAAAAATAGTGAAGAAATTATACATATTCTTTATTTAGAATATACACACATGCAACAATAACATCAGAATATAAAGTCATGGGTCCTTGGAAAAAAGAAGAACTTCCATGAGCTTGGAGGACCACATCTATATGTCTTGGCAATGACTGAAATAACTTGTTGAAGAAATGATCTGGAATGGCAAAGAAAGCAGTTTTGCAGGACTCCCAGAGTTCGTTGAGATTGTTTGGTTTCATCTTCCAAGCCTCCTCCTCCATCTTACCCCAGACATGCTTAATAATTCAGCTGTTATGGACTTTAACACGTCCATTAAACAGGTGTTCTGGATTTTAACAAGCTGTAAACAACAAGACATTTGTTGACTGTTTCATTTAGCACCCAGTTATTAATGTGAAAGCCCTTGGAATTAAATTGATACATTTACTGTAACAATCGATTGATTAGAAATAAATGTTTATGCCTTTATATGTTCCTATGTCCTTATGTGACAAGATGTAACCCAAATACCTGATTTTTCCATCACCAAACTTGACTGTTTTCTGGGTGAATTGTGGGTCCATGCAGGTTCCAACAGGTCTCTTGAAGTTTCTGCAGTATTTGCAGCATTTGCAGCATTTCTGGCCAATAAAGGTACCAGTCATTGACAGCTGTCTTGTCACATAAGGACACAGTAACATAAAAAGGCATATAACTTTATGTTTAATCAGTCAGTTGTCACAAAAATATATCAAATGAATGCCAAGGGCTTTCACATTAATAACTGGGTGCAAAATGAAACAGTCAAAAAGTGTCCCGAGGTTCACAGCTTGTTAAAGTTCAGAACACCTGAATCACTGAGCATGTCTGGGGTAAGATGAAGGAGGAAGTTTGGAAGATGAAACCAAAGAAGGTTGATGAACTCTGGGAGTCCTGCAAGACTACTTTCTTTGCCATTCCAGATGATTCATCAACAAGTTATTACAGTTATTTTCAAGACCTATGGATGTGGTCCTCCAAACTCATACAGGTCAATACAGGTTATCAATTATTTGTTCCAAGGCACCATGATATTATGTTCTGATGTTATTGTGACATGTTTGTGTATTCTAAATAAAGACTATGTATAATTTCTACATTATTTTTTGTAAACGACAAGACTTCTGTCCACACAAAATTGTACCTTTCTGACCTAATTAAATGATACAACTCAATGAATGATGCAAAACTTTATTTTGGTATAATAAGCATAACCTAGAGGGTTTCACCTTTCTTACGAGCCATTTCTGATTCCAACTGATTAACTACAAGTCAAGTTATTATTTGTTGCTCCTACACCTTGATTAATCGACAAGATTTTGTCAGGGACTGTAGTCTTTGCCATGATCGTAACCCTCATATCCCCCTCTGTTCTTTTGCTTAAATCATCATCAGTGTTGTATTATATGTTGATAGTAGCCTCAGGCCTGCAAGGTTTTTGCTGATGTGCGAAAGGAAAGACATTTCCTGAGCTCAAACGATGTGCATCAAAAACGATGCCTCCTGCTTAATCTGCCACTGTCACCTCAGAATGCTGAGCTCATTCTCCAAGGGAGACATTGACATCTTTTCATGAATTGGCCTCTGATCTAGATGTTGAGCCTTCCTTTTCCTGTAATTTCTCAAGGTTTTCAAGGCCGTGCGTTCTTATTTCATGTAAGATTGAGGCAGACAGGATGCCACAGATTTCTACAGTTGAGCCCCACTGGAGCAAATGTGTGTAATGGAACATTTTCCAACTCGTATTTTCTCTCCTGTGAATAAACACCTTTTTCTTTCTATTTTTCCCGTCCTGCATACACACCCAGTACAGTTGATGTCTGTGGCATAATTTTAATATTGTTAATGTTGCTTATCCATGTATTACCCATTCTGCTTAAATCATTGACTACAGGGAACTACAAATAATATGAGTAGTATTGGCTTGCAAAATACATTTTTAGCTGCTGATAATAAAGTGATGGTATTTTGTAGGGCTGAATATATTCCTAGTCGACTAACACTCCTGCATTTTAGCGATTAGTCGAATAATCGTTCGTTTATGATATTAATATAATTACTTGCGTATATACAAGGAAAGGTATAGTCCAAATGGCTCGGCTTGGCTCTACCCTACCACTACAACTGGTTGCGCAGTGACCGAGACGCAGCTCGAGTGGAACTGAGGTAAAAACCATGAGGTAAAAAAATGGATATACCGTATTTTTTGGCCTATATGACGCACCCAATTTTCAAGGAGGAAAATCTAGAAAAGGGGTGTCCCAAAACTTCTGTCCACTCTAGATACATAACGTCTCGTCTCGTTTTAGTCAACGAAAATGAAGAGACACTTTAGCACAGTTTTTATATTGTAAACCACATTTAGTCTTGTTCTTATTCCTCAACAAAAATACATGTCAGGAGGGTCAGAGAATTCTCCACAGCCCGCATTACATGCCACAAATCCAGGCTGTAGCACACACAGCATAAATATTACAGTTGTCAGAATGGATTAAAATCAGAGGGATTTTATTTCTTCTTCTTGGTTTGTGTTTTTGTGCCACAAAATGAAACAGTTGTCTCCAGACGAGGCTTAAAGAAGCACGGCAGCAGACTCCCGAGAAAAAACACAGTGATGCAATGACAGCATCCACCAATTAGTACCCTCCAATGTGTACAGGTCATCATATGGTGCTTTTCCACTGCCTGGTAGTGGCAGTTTTATTTTGAACACGCTAATATCATGCTTTAGCATTTTCTGTCATATGGAAGTGAGTGCGCTTTGGTAAACCTCGAGGCACGAGATCGCGTTGTTCTCGCGTTGCTTTGATGTCCTACACTGAGTAACTTGACGTGATTAAAAATAAAAATGTATTCGACCAAGCCTTCTTCATATCCACTAACGTTTAGTCGACTATTTGGGGGCAGCCCTAGTATTTTGTACTGTACTGAGAAGTGTGAACACTGATACCCTGAGCCGTAGTTTCCAGAGTTTAAGTCAGGAGGAACCATTGTGTTGACAGGAGACAGAAATAACTTAATATGTCCATCATCCAGGCTACCTGTATGCGGGTTTTTTCGCTCTTAGTGCTGTTTCCTGGCAACTGCAGTAACACTGGACTTTTAATTAGCAAACTTCAATTCTTTATCTCCAGTATTTCATTCTCTCAACTGGTGCCTTGCTCTACTTATATGTTGTGATTATCGAAATTCCTAGAAATATCAAACATACGAAAAATATAAGATATGGGCGACTGATGAGTTCTTTCCCAGCATTGTGTGCTACGTTCAGACCTTGTCTTCTTTACCTCTGCTAGGGGCATACATGTCTGTATTGGCCATAATGAAAGTGGAATATGAGCTTGCTGTGTGCTACCATATTTTATTTCAGTATATAAACTAAGCTTCATGCTATCTTTATTGCTGGATACACTCTGAGTTTAGATATTTACACCTCTAAGGGTTTATTTTAGAGTAACAAGAACAATGAACTGAAGTGCAGTGCATATCTGTGTTGATTTCTGTTTAAAATTTACAGTTTGCTGCACTGGCAGAATGCAAATATCTATTTTCAGCTTTGTTATATTATGTTCTTCGCATTTCAAAATAAATGTTACATTGAGAAAGCATGACATCAATGCAGAAGAGTAGATTAAACACCACTTTTTAGAGTGGGTTCAGTAGAATCTTTGTCATTTTTTGTAAGCCTCTGTGGTTTGAATAAGGAGGATGAAATCTCATACCATTGATGAAACACCCTATTTGCTTTAACTTTGTAATTTCTATGCAGAAATCAATTGTTGTTTTTTTGTCACTGCATTTATACTCTCTCCAAAAATGATCACCATATGCATTCCTTATTTCAGTAAAAGTGGGCTTCCAATATATATTCCAGCCAATAACAGGCCATTTGCTTGTTTGATCTACTTTTATATCAGCCAATTAAATGTAGAGCAATATACTACATATGAGCAGTTTGAGAGAAATAAGTAGCAAGCAAAGATGTGCAAAGCACCGACGAAGGTAATTAGTTTCCTGCTTTAATGTCTCATTAGAGCCGACCATAAATGAGCTGCATTAACGAGGGCCCTTAACGAGCGCTTTACTCCTGTGTTCAGCTGGGGCCGTCATCATTGTCATCCTTGATTTTTTTTTTTCCAACACATAGCCTTTGCCTGATTTCTCATGTTTCCATCTCTCTAAGCATAATGTCTCTCATTAAAGAGAAATGGAGATTTTTTGCCAGCAGGAAGACCACATGCCACTCTGGATTTGATCGTTTTGTACTTTCTCTGCTCTCTCTTGCTCCATCTGCCTCTCTGTACTTCATACTACACTCACTAATATCAACCCCTAAATTGTTCTTGCTAACAGGGATTTAGGACTCCAAGAAAAAAAAGTCTTGAGTAGAAACTCTTCTTTAAAATTTTACAACAGCTCTTCACACTCGAGAGAACAATCTTTTTCATGTTTTTTTAAATGGAAATGGCATTGATAAACAGCTTATGATATCTTGCCTGCGTCATGTTTCATATCATAATTACTATGAAACCTGTTGCAAGTAAAAGGCACTAAAATTTATTAAGTAAATAACTTTGAGAACAGACAGACTATATGGAAAAAAGTATTGACCTTACACCAACAGGGACTGACAATGCAATCTTACAATGCAACGTAGACTTTATCATGGAGTTGGTCCCCCTTTGCAGTGATAACAGCTTCCACTCTTCTTGGAAGGCTTTCCGGGGCACTGATGTTGGATGAGATGGCCTGATTTATAATCTGTGTTCATCCTAAAGATGTTGGATGTGGTTGAGGTCAGGGCTTTGTGTAGACCAGTCAACTTCTTCCACACTGAACTCATCCAGCCATGTCTTTATGGAGCTGCTTTGTGCACTGGGACACAGTCATGATGGAATAGAGAAATGTGTCCTCAAAGATGGAAGCATGGCTTTGTCCAAAATATCTTGGTCTTCTGAAGCATTAGGATTGTCCTTCACTGGAAGTAAGGGACCACATGAATTCAATAATTAAGAGGTGTGCCCCAATATTTTTCCACATATAGTATAAGTATCCCTTAAAAACTTTTTATCATTTAAAACAACATGGATTAATGTTACAGCTAAGCTGACACCACTGCTTCTCAAAACGTCTACTTATTCACAACTAATGAGCTAAAAGTAGAGCTAGGCAGATGAAGGAATATGCCAAATCGTTACTTCTCAGTGGAGGATCAGAGTTAACGATTGATCTAATGATTTCTCCGGCATGCTTTCTGCTGGAATGTGTGCAATGCGGGTAAGTGTTATAGTACCAGTGTGAATACTGGGGTGAAATAGCAGGACACCTATGAAAAGATGGAAAAAGGGCCCACCCTACAGTTTATCTTCTTATTACTCATTTTACTTCTCTGTTGTCCCGCCCTGCCCTCTCTGTCCCCCTCTCTCTCTCCCAATCTCTTTCTAATTTCACTTCTTCTCATCACAGATCCGCTGGAAAATTGACTGCATCTGCCTGCCTTTTGTGCTTGGGTTCACACAGATTTCTGAATCCCATTTAGTACGAGGAGACCAGCCACCTTATTTTCTGCCTACACTTTCTGTCTTTCACATTATTTCCCTTGACATGACTGGAACTAAGAAGCCACCAATTTAAGCACTGTCCACAGCAGGAACAGAACCCACCCGTTTTTTTTTGTCCTGACAAAGACTTTGATTTACTTACTTATGCAAGATAAAAAATGCAGCTTGATTACAAATTATAATGAGCATGAATATGGTAAGCTGCTGAAACTTTTTTCTTTTTTCTGACCTTTTCTAAGAGCTCATGAATTTTTTAGAAATAAGCTGGAACATAAATCACACATACAATATAATATAACCATAAATAAATACATATTGTGTATATCAACATTTGTTGGAAAATAAACGGCACCTCTCGTTTTGAAAGTCACAGCAAGCATGTGCAGTCAGACGTGGCTGTTGTTTTTCTCAAATGACTCGCAATAAGTGACTTTTGGGCTGATTGCTGTGCAAGACTGCTAAATGGGCACAAGCGAGTGAGCCAAGTCAAAACCACTGCATGTTTAAAGGCTGTTCAAAATTAAATTAGTCATCTATGACTTTTATCGAAGTCATCAACTGAGATGTCAGTCATTGTTAATACTCAAATATATGATTGGTCTTATAGAGGGCATAGGCAGCACTTCTATTATTAGTATTATGTTAGAAATGTTGGTCATCTGACTATGATTCATGATGGTTCTGTCATGATTGCATTTGATCATTTGATCTGGGTTTGCATCAGATCTACACTGTTTCAAGCTCCACTCATGTCCCAGTAAACAGAGGGGAACCCTTAGGGCCTAATATGAATGGGAGATATAAAATATATATGTATTCATTAGAATCATATTTGTATGTAAACAGTATTTTTTCGAATTCAGTTGTTTGGAAACAAACAGGTTCGATTCTTGAAACATGCCAACAGAAAAGTGTCTGATAAGGAATGTTTTCCTCCATGGCGTGTAGGTAGTCCTCAGTGGTCTCCAGTTTATCACACAATCTAAAGACATGAGTGTCAGGTGAATTGGGGATTCTAAATAGACCGCAGGTGTGAGTGTGTGAGTGCCTGATGTGTGTATGTTCACCCTGTGGTGGGCCCGGGGATAGGCTCTGGGTACCTGCAAACCTGGTGAGGATAAATCTGTTACAGAATGTGAGTGTGTGCGTGGGTGTCTAGGTAGATACAGCTAAGTGAACTGACTGGTTCAGCCTTGAAGACCTGAAAAGAAAGCCTAATTATATTCTGGACCTGTAGCACAACCAACGAGTTCTTGTTAGTTGTTAGAAAATCATCATTTCGGAGCTCTTTACTGAAACACTATAAAATTGCTACGTACAAGATAAAGCACACACAAACTTCTAAAGAAGCACAGAATGTCTTTGACAAGCTACAGATATTACAATGGATTCACCAATAAAACCAATAGGGCGCAGATTGAAGGACTGGTTCTAATAAGTCATGATTCTCTGCTGCTGGCAAGAGGGTAACCAGATTTGGTGGAAATCTTATCCTCAAGGACAGGATATGTCACTTGGCAGTGTGGTAATGACAAAAAATATTATAACGGATTAGTGCTTGCTAAAGGAAAAGCGTCACATCTCAATAACAAATATGGTGCTTCACATCAGCGTCCAATGAAAGGTTCTTCAAGGAACAAAATTGATCCTTCTGTAGCATTGCTTAAAAAAACATTATAGGGTTCCTTCTCTTTTAAGGGGGTGGTGTTATGGTGCAGACCGATATCTCTTGGATAGAAACTCTCCATTTATTTTCCTTAGCTAGCTAGATCTCACAGCCTCAAGGACGTAGCTTCTCTCCTCCTCTTAGTTTTGTTCCTTAAACAGATTTGTCCCTCCACCTCTCTTTCTCTCTTTGCACAATCCTCATTTATAAACTTGAAATGAAATTATTCTAATGCCGTATATGACCCAGTTATCAGTGTTGGATGTTTTGCGGATGATATTTGAATAGTGCCTCCAGAGCAGAGCTTTAAGACTCTCTTGCAATAGCAAGAGTACAAATGGCATGCTAGCAATGTTAATTTGTATGTGTGTGTTTGTGCGTGTTTGTGTGTGTGTTTTTAAAAAGGCACAAGGGAACAAGACAAAAATAACCAAAGAATGCTGATGTGTAATTACTCCTTCACCATTTTTTATTTGATGTTGTTCATGTGGTTAACAGTTCAACCCTTTTCTTTGGTTTGAACACCTCATGACAACTCTTATTCTCTTTTATTCATTTTTTCGGGATGCATGATTCATTTAAAGATGCAGTATAATTATCAAAAATGTTCACTATATTCACAGTTATTTAGTTTAATTTAATCAAAATCACCACAGATAGAATGTTTTTCCATTTTGTGATTGTACCATTGTCAACATTACAAATAAAGGTAAAAAGACACACATAGTTTTACTTGTGGGTTTGGATATCAAATAAAATGGCAACATTTGTGGTATTGGCATTGTGACAATGTTCCATTTCTGGCCACTATTAAGATTTGTTACATTTTTCTAAGCGGTTTCTCATCCTAACATTCTGAATGACTTTGTTTATGTATCAACGGTTGAAGCAAAAAAATAATGCTTAAACCCCACACAGATTGGTCTGATAGCTCTCTGATCCAGTAGTGCTTCTCAGGCCCAAGGCCCAACCCTTGTGGGCATCTCGAAACAAGCAGCAGGGATGCATGCCCCTGATGGCGGCTCATCACATCTGCCAGCCATGACAGGGACAGATGACTCAGCTAACGTGGAAGGCGGCCATGACTGATCAGTGGAGGGGAACGGCTTGGGCACAGGCTGACGGGGGCGGGCAGTGTTTTGAAGTCCAAGCCAGCAGTCAGAGCTTTGCAGTGTGTGTGTGTGTGTGTGTGTGTGTGTGTGTGTGTGTGTGTGTATTTGGTGCAAGATCCACTGAAGCATTTGTGCTGCATGCAGAGTGGAACACAGATGCTTGATGCTATAGTTGCTGAAGGCTTATTATTCATCATTTTGCTTGGTCATTGCTATTGATTATTGAGTAACTATAAGGAAAATAGCATGTAGGTTACGAGTTTGAAGAAGTAAAATGTGGGCCCACATTCAGGCTCTTTCAGTTTACTCCATTTAGCATAATGTTGCGGTGAGTACACATTCAGAAAGCTTGGCTTTGTCTTCTATTTCCTACTATATTGATCTCAGAGAAAATGACTTGGGAAGCAGTGGGCTACCGGCAATGTCTCCCAGGTAACAGTGTGTGGGGAGGGTATCTTGCTCAACTGTGCCTCAGTGGTGCCACTGGTAGTTCTGTGATTTGGACACACAACCCTCTGATCGCAGGGGTAACTCCCTAACCACCAGGACACCAGCTGAACTAAATAGCAAAGTGGTCATAGTGAAAAGGTTTGGTTTGTGGAGCTCTCAGGAATTCTTATTGGTGGAGTAGTTGGTAGCATAATTTTTAGGCAGTTGCCCCTGCAATCAGAAGGCTGTGGATTGAAATCCTGCTAGTAGCACCACTGAGGTACCCTTGAGTAAGGTACCGTCCCCACACACTGCTTCCCGGGCGCTCTGTTCCTGGGTGCCTGCTGCTTCACTTGGTGAATGGGTTAAACACAGTGAAAGGTTTTCTTTACTTTACTGGTGTAGAACTGGTGATTGAGTGGGGGTATGTAGTGTTATCTACTATGCTGTCCATAAGACTGAGCAGTAAATAATAGAAATGCCTGCCAGTACATCAGTTAAAAATGGACAAAAATGTATAGATTACAGTTATCATCTGTAATTCAAGTAATAATCCTGTTTATCTACTATAAACATCGGCCAGAAATATATTGTACAGATTTAGCTGTCTCCAACTGCACACATCATCCACCTCCATCGTTTGGGGCTGTTTAATCGGTTTAGTTTGTATTTTGGATGTTTATTTCAGCTGCAATGTGAGTTTGGCAGGAGGTTGACGGCTCTGGGTCCTTCCTGAGTGACAGTGCTGTCGGCAGTTGGAGAGCGACCTGGGAGGCGGAGGGAGGGCCAGGAGCGGCGTCTGATTGGTGCTGGGGCAGAAAGGCATGTCTAATTGACAGATAGGACTTTGAGTCTCTGAGGCATTCACACTCCATCAGTCTCTGTCAATTAGAGTTATTCAGATCTGTTGCCCTGGGCAGAATCAGGGAAGAGATCACAAGCGCACACACACACATGCGGTGAAGAGGAGAAAGGTTGATTTTAGTGCTGCAGGAGAAAGACTGGATGCACGTTAATGCAAATGCAGGACCTCTCTCTCTCTCTCTCTCTCTCTCTCTCTCTCTCTCTCTCTCTCTCTCTCTCTCTCTCTCTATCTTTCTGTCTCTCTCTCTCTCTGTTTTTCTCTCATTCTCTTTTATCTTTCTGTCTCTCTGCATCTTTCTCTCTCTCTCTCTCTCTCTCTCTCTCTCGCCTTCACTTTTGTTTTATTTGTTATCATATTTAGAGGTCAGTGCTGAATTAATTAGTTTGACTGTGTATTTCTGCACTGTTGAGCAGGTGTTCAGAAGTCATTCTATGAAGTCAGTTTGTTTGTATGTCTGCCTGTGTGTGTGTGTGTGTGATTAATGCATTAGGTCACCGCGTTTTGTCCTGCTGGCTGTGCAAGGGCGCAGTGTGATGAATGTGTGTGTGTGTGTGTTTTCTGAACCGAAAGCACTCTCTTCTGGACCCGGAGCTTGTGCCTCAGTACACACATAATTACTCAGGCCTTCTTATTGCCTGTGGCGTGCAGCAGACATGCAAGCACCTCTACACAGGAAGCATGCTTAGAGTGACTTTAGCCATGTATATACAATAGAGCAGAATAGAACTGAATATGGTAGA
>JBBMFX010571325.1:0-14810 GCA_037832545.1 Rhabdalestes septentrionalis | reverse complement strand
CTCTCTCTCTCTCTCTCTCTCTCTCTCTCTCTCTCTCTCTCTCTCTCTCTCTCTCTCTCTCTCTCTCTCTCTCATGTATATATGTTTGGAAATACATGTACATAGGAAATATTCCAGTAAAGGATTTGTAGTGAGAATAGACGAGGCTGGTGACGGAGACAGGAATATCTCAGTGAAGAGCCACAATCATTATGGCCAAACTGCCTAATATCTGTTTCTCTTTTTAGATCCACCATTATACACAGTAAACACTTCAACTTTAACCATGATGCTAAAAGTCATAAAAAACCAAAACTGAGTCACAGTCTGCCTTGTTATTCTGATAAATTATCCCATACACAGTGCCGACATACTCACATATGTAGGGCAGCAATGTATCCTCACTTATGAGGTACTTGATTGCAGAATACATTATTTTGCCAAGCCTTCTGTCAGTAATTATGGACTATGTCAGTCATCGTCTAAGCTGCCCAAAGGCTGCTCTCATGCTTTCTAACCCCTAATCCCTGAGTGACCACATGTCCCTTAGCAACTTGTCATCATGCAAGCACTGACAAACTCTCAAAACTTTACTTAAAGTCAGGCTTTTGTGTTTCATATGTCCCATATTTAAAAAATATTCCCCATCCTAATCCTAGAGGTGTAGGATGTGAATTAAACCTGAATGAACGTCAAATGGAGCGCACTTGGATTGTGATTAAGTTAACTAATTAACAAATCTGTCTGAATATTAACTCATTGGATTAAGGGCACTGAAGCTAAAACAAATAATGAGATTAAGTTCACATGAAAGAAACTGGGTATTGAAATCATACATTGATACTTTGTGACAGGTATTATCCACTCCACTCCTGAATAAATCACTTGGTGCTACTTTGCTTGTAAAATGGGTGAGAGTGGAAAATTATATGTCACAATACGAGCACAAAATACAGCTTTAGAATAAAATGACGATGGTTAAATATATGCTGCATCCATTGCAAAAGGTCAGCTCATGTAAACTTTGAAATAATTTCCTGGCTAACAGCTTGTTGTATAAAATACTCCATTGCTGGTTACATGTTACAGGTGAAGCTTGATCTGGAGTAGTCAGCAGAATGACACTATGTGTGTGTGTTGAATCTTAGATCATGGACCTTGCAGGACTGAAGATATGTATAAAAAATAACAACTCTATTATTGTGTGACAAAGTATGAGTGTGATAACACTACTGGATATAATGTGTCTATATGGATTGGGGCGTTGGATTTGTGAGATGTGGGTTATTGGCTGCTTATGCTCCTGCAAGACTGCTGGAAGTGGCGAAAATCTATTGTTCTTAGAGTGTCAAAATGGATGTAACGTTTTTAATCCTTCATACAGACACAGCTAATTGTGTGGAAACAAAGCCAGAGCTCATAACTACGAGCACACAGTTACAAATGTTTAGTGCTGAACAATTAATCTGCATGATGCTTGGTTTTGTGAATGTTTGTCTCGTTTGGGGATTCTCATGTATTGTGAAAATACAGAGCAAAGCAAATTGTGGTGAACCTACACCTCCATGTCCTGCCATTTTTTTGGATTTTCCTCTCACTTGGGAATAATTCATTTTATATGACAAGTTTCCAGCATCATCCTCTCCTTATGAATTAAACATTTTGTTGCTCATCTTTGCGAGATCTTAAAAACATTGAATTCAAAACAATTAGTATTACAATAGTTGTTGTAAATGGACTGTGGGGTTTGTAAATTTTGTTGTTAATATTCTACAATTTTATTTTCAATAAAGGGGAACAGATTAAACAGGTACTTGGGGCTTGGGAATTTCACAGCAGCCTCTTAAAGATGTTACTCCTTAACAAGATGAGGTGAGGGCTCACATGTTTCAAACACACAGTTTCAGACGAGTAACCATCTAAAACTTATAACTAATCATATAACTAATCATATCACTAAAGGGGCTATCAAAATGTTCCAGTAGGACTTTTATTTACAATACAGCATAATATCAGAATTTCAAATTACTAATTTATGCATTATTTAAACAGACTTGCGTTGAGCCTTTGTGGATCAGGAGGACTGTTCATTTGGAATTCACTGAGTATCATCATCTCTGCTGTACTACCTCTGAGGAGCTGTTGTTGATGAATTGCTACCATTAAAATGACAATAATTGTATTTGGGTCGTGGGACCTGTTTAAAATGGCATGAATGGTGAGTCATGCTGGATTTGGGTGGGATTCATAGTGAATGTATTATAATAAGGCCCGGCTTGATTTCTGAGTATGTTCAGATTAATGCTTAAACTATAGAATAATACCAGAGATGACATTCAGAATTACATTTAAAACACTGCCGGTATTTCAAGGTAGGCGAATCTGGGCTTCTTACCATCAATTTGTTTTGTGCCACCCATGTCTTTTTATATATATAACATTCTCACAGAGATAATATACATGGTAGGTATGAGTTTGGGTATCTACTTGTAACTACAACAAAAAGATCTAAATTTGAATCTGTGAAAAGCACACATGACTTACCAATTATGTTTCCCATTTATTCTGCCAGGTGTGAAGGCTCAGCCATTAACTTTCCTCATCAAATTGTGAATCACATTATAAGGACGTCTGCTGTAAGAAGCTGGTATTAGTTGGCTAATCTGTGGTCAAGTGGTCACAATCAAATTGAGAGCAGTGCTAAATATAACATTTCACGGGGCACTTGAATGTGCTTAGCTGTAGAGGATTCTTCACATAATGTTTGCATTTATTTCATTTATGAGGATTGAAAAAACATCACAATTGCCCGTGGTGTACACATCTTTGTAAGTAGTTAAATATTAAGAACTTGTCTGCTCCACACATACTGCCAGAGATGAGAAAGAACTAGCAATGATCATCCTTGCCACCCAATATAACTACATGTCAGAAGATGGTACTACTTGCATGCCCATTCAACTTTACAGATTTATGTGGAAACAAAGCAAAATACTTAAGTACATTTTCCCAGCACTACTTTAAGGGACTACATATTTACCTATTTTAGCTCAAATGAGGTTTGTTGAATGAGCTCTCAGAACGTTGATGGTTTTAGCGAATATGAAGTCTGCTGTGGCAGAACTAATTCACTCATCACTGCGTCCAGATGCATTTCTCATTTCAAAAAAGTATTTTGCTGATGTGAAACAAAATCACTGAAATGCACAAGGCAGGAAATGACTGCAACAACATATCAGAGAGTTTGAAATTCCCTTTAAACGCTGTTGGATCCATCATAAAGTGGAAAGTTTATCACAGCACCCATGCAGTTGCTAGTACAGACTGTGCCTCAGAAATAAGAGCAAAAATCAAAGCAAAATGTTGCCTGGTGAGAGAGGCTGCAGTGCTGTTTGGCAGAAACTGAAAGTGCACAGATCCTAAATTTCAAGAGCTCTCCATAGCTCAAGGGTAGCAAGAAAGATGTAATTTCTTAAGAACGTCCACTTAATTAGAACATTATGGTCAGACATCAAAGAGATATGTGAGGCAAAAAACAACCACTGCTCACACGTCAAGAAACACCATACCTAAGGTGAAATGTGGTGGTGGCAGCATCATGATATGAGGATGCTTTTCTGCAGGGGCGGGGTATGGAAACATATATTACATAATATTGCAAGAGAACATGTTCCAGCCTGCTATAAACCCATAGCTCGGAAGAAGATTTAACTTTCAGCATAACAATGAACAAGAGATTTTAAAAAAGGGGCAAATGAAAACACTGATCTTTAACATATTTAGAATCTGGGGTATTATTTGAAAACTGCTGTCCAGAGGCACTGTCCCACCAACCAAGATTATTGTGCAGAGAATACTCCTGAAGAAATGTACTAAACTTATGCGTACTAACCCCAAAAGAACTGCGGATGTTATTATAGCAAAAGGGCTCCATATGCAAACCACAGATCATTTTAGATCAATATATGCTGAAAAAAGATTTATTTTGACTTTGTTAGTTATTTTGCTTTAAAACATGTTTATAAATATTTTGTAATTCAGAATGGCTCAACAGTCATCAACATTTTGAACACTTTTGCAGACCACTTTACATTATAATTCAACTGTACCATGAACCATATAACATAAAGATATGTCCTGCTTGGTGCACCAGTTTAAATCTCCAGTAGCTCATACCTGGTTGTAGAGAGTACAACCAAATTTAAGCTCAGCAGGTGCAACTGGTTGCAAGTCTCAATTTTTTGCTGATGTATTTAAAAATCAGCAGATAGCTCTCATTTCCCCTACAACAAGCACACATGACTTACCAATTATGTTTCCCATTAATTCTGCCAGTGTGCCACCAGAGGTGTGAAGGCTCAGCCATTAACTTTCCTCATCAACTGTGAATCACATTATAAGTACCTCTGCTGTAAGAAGCTAGCAATAGTCTGCTAATCTGTGGTCAGGTGGTCACAATCAAAGTGAGAGCAGTGCTAAATATAACATTTCACTGAGCACTTGAGTGTGCTTAGCTGTAGAGGATTCTTCAGACAATTTTTGCATTTATTTCATTTATATAATAATTTCTTTGAGGATTGAAAACATCACAATTGCCCGTGGTGTACACATCTTTGTAAGTAGTTACATATTAAGAACTTGTCTGCTCCACACATACTGCCAGAGATGAGAAAGAACTAGCAATGATCATCCTTGCCACCCAATATAACTACATGTCAGAAGATTGTACTACTGAGAGCCAAAGAAAACTGATCCAATTTCATTCTTTTTTCACATTTTTCACAAGTTTTATTCATCTTCCCTCACCTTGTTGGGAGTCTTTGCTTTCACAGTATATTTTTCAGTCAGTAACAGAGAAAAACCTGGAACTTGCACAAGGAAAAATAGATTTTACCAGTTGCTAGTATTCCACATGACTGCAGCAAGATGTCTGCCATTAAATATTATTTCAAAATATTATAATAACAATGAAGTATTCTTCCTAAATCATCCCTAAGTGTTTTCCAGATAAATAAAGCCAAACGCATTACATTAACGCCCATACCTCTTAAATGCACATGTGATGTGGGAACAAATGTACATGTGAGTATCTGAGATAACCCCCTAGACAACCCCCTAACCTTTTCATTCACCTGTGTCTTCCGCTCACTGGTTGGTGTCGCTCGTATCGCCTGGACTAAAGGTTAATTAATTTCCCGCGGAACACACTGGAACACTGGCATGAATAATGCACAGGGAGCTGCAGCTGGTTCAGGAACATGGTGGGAGATGCTCCTACTCATCCTACTGTGTCCAGATTCTTTTAAACACACTCAACCATCCAAACTGTGAATTTTCTGCTCTTTTTACTAATACACTTCTGAATCATGATGTTATTGAGTATGAATTTTGAACATTTTGACCAATGTTCAGCTTTGGCCTTTTCATGATCACTTACTGGAGAACACTTTAATGTTGGTTGAAATGTAACATGGTATCTTTATTTTGTTAAACAGATTCAGGTAGTACATGCTTTTGGTCATCTTCCCATGTACACATAGCAATGTCATTTACAAATGTTGACTGTAGTTGCACAGATGTTTATTGACATTTACGCTCTTTACAATTCAGTAACTTTTTCCATAAGCGTTTCTTTGATTATTGAGATTTGTCTTAGATAATTTAGTGAATTCCAGTCAGAATTTACACCATTATTCATTCATCAGCCTCTCTCTCTGTGGTGTAATTTTGAGCCACTTACAGTGCACTCCAGTATTACAGACATGCTTGCTAAAGATTAAAATGAAAGAGATTGAGATCAAAAATGCTTACCCTAATGTGACATTGAAAATAGAAAAAAGATCTCAAGTTTAGATAAAAAGCCACCGGTAGAGAAAAATATTTTTTGAATGGTATTGTAAGTGAAGCTTGATACTTGCATGTCCTAAGTGTTCTGAATTTTTAAGGTGTCATCAGTGATTTCCAATCTCACTAGGCTGTAAAATGAGGCGACACAGTTCACAATTTTTTCAAGAGCATTCCATTGCAAAATAAAGTGCATTGACAACTTTGGGAATAAATACATGAAAATAGCTGCTGAAAATCCATGATAGCATCATCTCTCAGTAAACAAAATTAAAAAAACACCTTTATCACATTTTCACCTAAAAAAAAAAGCACTTACAGCTTCAGTGCCACTGAAACCCGAACTGGGTGCTCCCTGAAAAAGAGCTCTTTGTCTCCAAAGACTGCTACAGAGAAACGCACTTAACATCAGAAATATTTGCAACGACATTTAAATCAACCACCAATCCATCAAAAACCCTGCCTTAGCAGCTATAAATGTAGAATGAACATATTTAACATTAATATAAACCTTGCCATCCATTGCCTGCTGTTCGAAAAATCAAACAACCACTTATTCGAAACATCAGTAAAAGGTAGGTGTCTTCAGAAAAAGACATCTTTGCTGGATAGATTTGAATATGGATGCAGTGGAGATTGGGTTTAAGAACACAGTTTCTGTACTATAAAAAATCTCTCAGGCCAAGCGAGGGAAATATTAACCCTGAAGTCAAGTAAAATAGAAATGTCCCACCGTTTCTGAGTTTTACACCATGGTGGCTCAAATCACCAGAGAGAATGCACATAATGAAAGATGAAAATCTTGCCCTTCAGGCCACAAACAAAAGGTCAGCACAGCCAGTAATACTCCTGTACCGGGCTCTGAAAATGTCACAAACAAGAGTGTCAGGGAGTGAACTGAGACACGGCATTATGTTCCTGTGTCTGGTCTTGCCGGTCACCGCTTTGAGCCAGGCGCATGAATCTGTGGCATCAAACAGCAGGCAGTTGCGCACCATCGATTGGTGGCACTTTTTTTACCCTCTTTCACTCGTACCAGCCACTTTCACTCTGAATGGGCATCACACTGGGAACATTCAGTGCATCCAGAGCAAGAGTGTCAACAATGTTTCCTTTTCCACCAAATCACACACATCCACTTTACATTTTATACCTGAAGGTGAACAAAGGAATTAGATGAATGGGTTCTAAAAGCAAAGGGGAAAGTCAAGTAGACAGATAAAGGAGATAAAGGCTCGGAAAGACAACTACTAGAAGAGTGAAGAAAAGGCATGGTGGTGACAGGGAGCAGGCAAATTGATTTCCTGACATAAAGCAATCTAAGCATGACAATGTATCACAGGTTACATAAACAGCCTGCTGCTGCAATCTTGTACTGTGGGAACAAACATGCCAGCAGTGAAGGTGAGCCTAACAGTGCCAGGGCTGGCAGAGTGACTGGCTGCAACCTAACGCAAAACATTACATCCATAGCAATCAACAAGGTAGCTAAGCGAAGCAATAAACATTTCTAACCTTCAAAATGGTTTTAATTCACAAATAAATGGCTTCTTCATCAGTTTGAAACTATTATTTTGTCCAAATATTTTCATAATCAGCTGTAGCTGAAATGAACATGAAAATACTCAAAGAAAATTATGTGTTTTCATGCTCAAATTAAAATGATGTGTGCCATAGTGTGATGATCATTTTCAGGTATCTACACACTGTGGACCGCAGGGTGCTCTGGGCCTTTTAATTGCTAATTTTTTAATTATACTAAATAATATGGTTTTGTTTTCCAAGGCCTTACACAGGAGATGAACTACCAACACAAATGAAACTTCAGTGGAAGTAGTCAATTACATCTCAATTTACAATAAAAAAAACAAAAGAATACAAAACTACATAAGTGTTGATAGGAGCAGTTGAGTGCTTACATACAATGTGAAAACCCAAAGGGTTAGCAGGCATTTTCCTACTTTATCTAATGAAGTTTTGATAGTTAGTTGAAGGCCTTGTTCTCCACAACCACGCTGCTACATACAATACACAATACTGTATTATTTAAAATACCGTATTCTGTATAAAATAAGGTAAATATTTTTTATGCTGATTTGTTATAAAAGTGATAAATCAAAATAGTGGATAATCTTCAAACAAGTTGGAAAACTTCTCTGCATAAGTTCAGGGAGTTTAAGGTCAAAATATGCTATAGCAAGCAATTTACAGCTTAACCGCAAAAAAGAGTTGATACATTTTTCTAGATTAAGTAATCCTTTTCCTTATGCCCTGAAAAGTGGAAATGTTTATACAATGTAAAGACATTTGCAGACAATGGCGTAAAAGAAAAGAATGAAATAGAATAAAAATAAAAGACAATAAATATATTTTGAATATGAACATATACTAACATTAATGTTCATTTGAAGTCACCTGAAGTAAAGTGTTAGATCACTGGTGAACAGACAGCTCTGTAGCATGGGAGAACAAGAACAAATTGAGACAGAAATCATCGCCACTGGGTCAGAGGGAAATGAAATCAAGCGGAGCAAAAGCAACCTGTCGCTTGTTGACAGGTAATAAGTAAGGAAGGCTGAAGTCCCAGCATCCTCAGGGTCCTCGAGTCAATAGCCATGAGATGACTGTGTTCAGATGTTTGACATTCAGCTCGACAGACACCTGGCAAGGAAGAATGCCTCTGCTTCTCAATGCCCTTCTAATCGCTCTAACGTGGAGTGGCAGTGAAACACAGCTGTCCCTAACTGCCCTGTCCAATGAAGACCACAGGATGAAGGCTTCAGTCTGGCAGTGGTTTTCCTCTACAAGCATCCCTCAATAAAGCGTTTAATCAATGTCCTCCTTCATGGGTCGCGAGCAACAATGGGCAGATATTCTCTGCGCTAACACTGTTTTAAATACATGCAGCAGGACAAAAAGACCCGTTCAATATACGCTGGTGCAGTGTTTGGCTGAAATGGAGCAATCATTAGTTTCCCAATACAGCACTCATCCCAAGATTAAATGATGGTGGTGTCATTGGGCTTCTTACTTGCATAACATTTTTCATCCACTGTCCCTTGCCAATCAGTCTTTAGGCCCATTTACCCCTTTAATACTGAAGAATTGAAGGAGATATGTCTCCATTTCGGCTGTTTCCACAAATAGATTTTCAATTTTTTTTAAACTTGTTCCACAAAATCAGCCGAAATACACTAAATGACATACACAGAAGGGCATTAATTGATCATTTTAATTATTTGTCAACATACAGCGAAATTTGTCTTTGTTCATATTAATATACAGTCTAATTTGCAATAAATACCGTAGCCGTTTATTTCAAGATTATAAAATTTAAAAGCATATTTATCCACAACAAATATCCTTGATTCAAAAAGAATTATCATTATAATGAAGTGGCATAAAATAGGTTCCTACATTTAGATTTAAGACTTTCAAACTTGTCATAAAGGAAGCCCAGTATTGACATTTACTACCCAATATCTTATTAATTTGATCATACCTTCAGTAGATTAAAGGTGCTGCCGGTGGCATTCAACAAATCCACAACGGCTCGAGTGCATCAAGAAGTAAATAACCAAACCTGTGTTCTAACTGTATTCTTCAACAATAATATTAGCACCCTTTTATAATGTATGGGTATGTATATGTATACCACTGTTAAAACTCCCATACATAAATCATTTTAAACAGCAACTGTCTGAGAGTTCTGCACAAAACTCCATGTCAGTTTTTTTCTTCTGCTCATAATGACAGAGTGTCTGTTAGGAGCTAAAACACTCAAACAGTCAGATTAAGTGAACAATACAGCACTGACACGCTTCGAGAAGAGGAGGTACTGATGTGTTCTCTTTTTTGCTGTAGACCACAGTAAAAATGTACAGCAGCAAACTAAGCTTTGATATATAGTTTTAGCTTTTATAGTTGCAAGTATTGACCTGAACAGCTTTGCCATTTTTTAAGAACTGCTGACAATATTTCTGCTAACTAAAATAAAAATATTGTTCTTTAAAGCATAATTTTAAAGGAAATGAAATTACCATATCAAAAACATCATAATAAGAGAAATGCTGCAGTGTTCACAAAACTTGAATAATTCAAAGAAGTACAAACTGCAAATTTCAGAATT
The DNA here is from genome assembly GCA_037832545.1 of Rhabdalestes septentrionalis. Taxonomy (NCBI): domain Eukaryota; kingdom Metazoa; phylum Chordata; class Actinopteri; order Characiformes; family Alestidae; genus Rhabdalestes; species Rhabdalestes septentrionalis. The sequence goes on along the minus strand of JBBMFX010571325.1, from coordinate 4,858 downwards.
TTAGGTCATCAATTACTGTTTGCTAAACACGTTTCTACTACATTGCGATTCTTCATTTTTCCTGTGCAATGGTAAACAATTACATCTGTTCTGTTACTTATTGAATACATTGCAAGATCTGTATAAATATTATTTCATGTTATTTGCCATGTTTTTTTAAAGAAATCAAATGCAAACAAATATTGAGTTCAATCTTTTATTATAATAAAATTGCTTACAAGCAGTGTATATTGTGGTATGTCACTGTCAAAATGTAGGCATTCTGAACTGCATTTTATTTGTAATCTTGCAGATGCTCCAATGAATGCTATATAGTTTAAATTGCTTTAAGGAAATATTTGAAGCAAGGTTTGTTCCATACCCACAAATTACTTTACAATTTTAACCTTGATTAAAGTCATGCTGGCCGGCACATTAATACAGTGTGGAATTAAACTTACCATCAGACGTTTGCTGTGTTTTTTCAGCTCCATAAAATCACTGGCAAGACAGTAAGAGACAGCTCTATGTGTGCAGTATAGGAAGATGTTAAAATGTGGACAATGGCTCATATTCCAACTACAACTGAAAGAAATGTCATTGAAAAACAGGAAAACAGGTTCTGTCAATGGCAGAAGCTGAAAAAGAATATAAATCATATAACAGATACCCAGAGAACTCATGAAAATGCTTTAGGCAAAGATTTAGACAAAAGACTTAGACAATCGCAGCATTAGCCGCAAAGGAGGAAATGCAAAGAGACTGAAGTGCCAGGACTATTTAAGATATAAAGAGGATCAAATAAAGGAAGAAAATAATGCAGCTGGTGAGTCTAAACTTGTGGCAGATAAACCAACAACAGTTGAAGAATTAACCATGATGATCGCCCTTGCAAATGATCTTGGTTTTCTGAAGACATCTATGGTACCTGAGCGAGGAACTAATTTTCTTGGCATTTTCTGACAATACTGTGGACAACAACACTAAACGAAGAATTATTATCGCCTTAATAAAAGAAGGCTTTGGTGAATCAGAACCATCCAAGTGAATGCAGATTGAACCAGTTGCCATTCCTTACAAGGAACTCGATGACTTTGTCACAAGCAGGACAATGTAATTCTTTCACACATCAGGGTTGAATGCCAACTTCCTCACAGAGACAGATCCTGATACTTGGCAGGACTGCAACAATATTCAACAAATGAATGTATATGTTAGCAGTCTATCAGTGGTAAATGGCAGAACAGCGCAAGCAGTGAAACTCGCGCTTCTTTATTTTCTGTAGAGAGTCTGTGTCTTACTGTGAGCTCCTCTCATAGGACATAGCAAATAGAGAGGGTACCACAGAAACGTTTTTTGACTGGCACCCTCATATATAGAGAGATACCGTAGATGGATAGATGGATGGATAGATAGATAGATAGATAGATAGATGGATGGATGGATGGATGGATGGATGGATGGATGGATGGATGGATGGATGGAAGGACGGACGGACGGACGGACGGACGGACGGACAGACAGACACACAGACAGACACATAGATAAACAGAGTTTGTGCGGGCCCTGGCTGTGGTGAAGAAGGGACAGCTCCCACCTCCCAGCAGACAGCCACGTCTTATTTCAGGGGCATGTGCTTTACAGACTCCAGCCCAGAGAAACATAACCACTCTCCTGAAAGGCACAGAGCATCCCTGGACTACCACCCTTCAATGCTCTTTGCATACTTTCCCCACTCAAAGACCTAATGTGAAGTAAACGGTGCACTATTTTGAACCATCATCACCTCTCACTCCTTCTGTGTCCCAGCCCATAGGTGGTGCTACAAAATATATGCTTACATAATTTACCCCATATGTACTATAGAAAACATCCAAAAATATACCCACCTGTAGCTCTTCCGGAGAAGACAGAAACTATATTCATTTGTAATGTGAGCTGAGCTGAAACTCAGGTCATCTTTGAGGAAAACTGGTAATCATGAAGAAACTTAGTCTTGAAGCCCCCCTGTCTATGTCAATACCTTTCACAGCCAATCTAATTGAGAATTCTAGTGGAATAACTACACACAAACATGTGCACATGTGTACACACTTGGACACACCAACAAACACACACACACACATAGTTTCTCTCTTTTTAATTAACCTCTAGCCCCACCACAAATCCACCAAACCATGAGGGAAGAGTATGGGGATAACCTATGGTCTCACCGAACCCTGTCATGATTGGCTGTCTGAGTGCTTCCTGCTTGATAGATGTCTCTCCAAATGTTAATGAAGGCAACTGCACTGCAGCCTTGGGCTGAGACAACAAAGAAACATATTTTGATAATAGTCCTCTGCGGCTAATTCTATTATGGCAAAACCCTTTTGCCATTGCAGGACAAAGGGAGAGGCTTCCAAAACAATTTAAAACCTTGGGAAATGTATTTAACTAAACAGACATTATTTGGAATGAACAAGTAATGAGATCTAAACAGGCAGGGCCTTAGTTGTTTTTAGTTGTTTCCATGTTCATGTTCTTGCATTTGCTTTACACATTTCTCAGGCCAGTGTATGTTCTGCTAAACAGATCTCAAAACATTTAAAGGAAAACTAGTCCACTTATATCCAGTGTAGACAGGTGAAGCAATATATGTTGTTAGAATATGACGAGCCATCACCTGAGCCCTGATCGTGGTGCTGAAGGGACAGCTCCCCACTTCAGCCAGAGAGGATGACAGCCACTTGTTTTCTATTGGTTTGCTTCATCATTAGATTCTTGGCAAATCTAAAAAAAAAAAAGCAAACTTCAGACACCAAACAAGCTTTGACTCCATTAACTTCCAAAATAATCATATATTTCTATAAAACTGCACAAAAATTGTTAGTCTTCAATTTTTTGACCAGATTACTTGCAATGGTAAACACAAAGGCTATGTGCACAAAAAGTGTTGGCTCAGACTGGCTGAGTGAACTATGCACTAAAGCACACAGACTATTATTTTGGTGACTACAGTACAACTACAGTTTTCTAAATATTTTGCAGTCAGTCTCTGATAAAACAATAAGACATGAGAGGCTACATATTCTCTCATGGGTAAATGTGTTGTTCGGCTCAGTGCGGTTCCAGACAACATGTTTTTTCAATAGATACATTCAGTTATTATTCATAATATTTTTTATAAATATTCTTCCACCAAGAAATGTAGGTTGATGAGAGTATGTTATTGTTATTGGGCAGCCATGATTGAAGAAATACATCCATCAATGTACAGCACTGAAGTTGTTCCATGAGTATTTTACCTTTTCCATTTAATGATAATCATATTGTAATAAAGCATCTTATTAATAGTTATATTCATTGGTAGCTCTTGCTCACCAAATTACCATTATAATGTTAATGCTTGTAGTGTTTCCCCATTCCCTCACAGGGCCTGTGACTTAAATTGTGCATAATATAGCTAACAAGATCATGTTGCAAAAGCCAGACATTTAACCAAAGAAAGTTGTCAACCTCAGTAAAAATTACATTAGGCTATTCATTTCTCCATCAGTTCACTTGGTGGTCCATCTGAGCCAAGAGAGTGGGCACATGGATGCAGAACTTAGAGCAATAAAAAGGCAACTCATTCTTGAGGGGCTATCAATTTCTAAGTAAATCAATCAATCCATCAATAAAGGTAATTGATACAAACAAACAAAATATTTTCTTAGGTTGCACCTTAATCCATACATGATATATTAAAAAACAAATAATGGTCCCCACACATTTATGGTATATGACACTCCCAAATCAGATACAGCTTTGGAGCCATTAAGCTATTAAGATATTTTGAGCACTCAGCAGAGGTTGTCCTGTTGTTGCACTGTTGCTGTCGACTGTACTACAACTCCACTAATGAGAAATCGTTTCACCTGTAATAGTCCATTTACATGCTCCACTGCTAGTCCATTGCCAACAGCACTCCTGAGCTATTAGAGCTGATTGGGGTTGGAGGTTAATTGCAGCAAATCTCTCAGAGGACCATCTCTAATTCCGGATACTCTAGCTGTGATTTACATCAGTTTGTTAATATATGTATGTGTGTCCAGTGAGGGGGGATTCAAGTGTAACAGCCCTACATTTATCACAAAGCACAAAGCTGTGTTTACACTCCAAAGTGAAGTTTGAATTTGATCATTTCAAGAAGTACGTTTGCCCCTTGTTGTTTGCCAACAGTCACATTGGAAACTGCATTCTGACCATTCATTTCTTTTAACATTCTGCTTTTATTATATTAAGGATATAATCAGATTACCCAGAGTGAACTCAGAAATGCATTTAATAATCAAGTTCTTGAGCCAGGGAGATGGATGGATGCTTGGTCAGCCCAAGGACGAAGTCGGAACACATAAAGAGGACAATAAAGGTTGGTTTGTTTTTTCATCCAAATTCCAAAATGATGTGCTTTGTACAAAGTGGAGATGGAAAGTTTCAGAGGGGATTTCATGGGTTTTTGAGAAAATACGTTTTGATCCTGTTTAGGTGGGTAATTGATTACATATGTTTTGCTAAAAAAAATAAGAGGGGGGGTGTTAGGGTGCAACAAGTTGTTATGTATTTTATTGAGTAATTTTAATTTCAATAACATAATTGGTTAAATAAAAACTCTCAAGTTTTATATTAGATGTTGTGCCTAAAGCAAGGCTTCCTTCTTTCTGTCACCCCTGCGGTGGGCCCCACTGTGTAAATGTTCAGTGGTTTATCCAGTTTGCAAGAAGAACAAGAATTTTATTTTTAATTGCAATGAAGATACTGCCAAAACACACTCATCCACCCACCCACACTCACACACACACACACACACACACACACACACACACACACACACACACACACACACACACACACACAC
>JBBMFX010571280.1:0-14814 GCA_037832545.1 Rhabdalestes septentrionalis | reverse complement strand
AATAATCATGGTGTGATGTATGTGATATACATTAGAATTTTATATTTTGAGGACTCCATAAAGTTTTCCTTCACATGAAAAGAAGCTGCGTGTGGGTGCATTGTCAACACTTCCACGTCCCAGGCGTCCATATTATAGCCTTTGAACAATGCGCGAATGACTACAAACCAGGTTTTTTCTGGTCAGTGGTGCAATGACTTTCACTTCTCATAAAATAGCAAATTTGCGCTATGCCCCTCACCACACCCCTTCTTTCCAGTGTCCCGCCCCACGCAGCGCAATGCCATCTGCTATATTGACAACGGCGATTTCTGGCAGAAAAATAAACGATGCGCTCGCACAATATAGCAATAATGGGTTGTGCAAGTGATGAAAGCACGTTGCGCCGTGTGCATTATCGGGCCCATTGAGTGACTTGCCTTTGCCTGTAGCCATAGTGATCAGCATCTTATGTGTGCTTGTAAAACCAGCAGTCAAAAATGGTAGATCTTCAACTAATCTAGTGCGTGGGGGCTTGAAAGGTGAGGCATGGTTCTGTGCAAATTTCCCAACTCGTAGGATTCCTGATTCCTGATACTTCTTTCAATTGATTCACAGAAAATGGATGGATGCTTGTTTGTTTTTTTTTCGCTTAGAGTGTTTATACAAGCAGTGGAGACCCAAATGGAAATACAAAAGAATGCAAAATGTGAGATTTGCATAATATGTCCCCTTTAAAACCCAGCTCATCTGGAAGGTTCGTGCCATGGTCACCAAGCTCCAACTGTCAGCTCACTCGGGTCAGTGTGTTATGTGCTTGAAAAAGAAACTGTTGGCTTATGTTCACCAGAAGGGATTGTGTATGTGAGTCGAATAAAAGGCTAGTCTCTGCTCCAAGCAAGCTCTCCGAGTGGCAGCGGAGAGCGGGACACTTTATAGCCCAGCAGCACATTGCAGATTCCTCAGCTCTACAACAGTGGCTGGAGTTTGACTATGTATGTCACTGTGACTCTTCCCTTCTGTGTGTGTTTGTAACAGACGTGAGAGGTGGATTTTCCACTGGATTGTACTCCACAAGGCTGGAGTTGTATTGCAGGCTCCTGTATTGAGAGGACTGGCCATAGTTTATTTCTGTTGGCACAACAGCCAAGTTCCCAGTCTTTCTATTTAACTGGAGCTGCGTTCAGAGGAAAGTCCTCTGAGAAACATTATGTTACAATGTGATTAACTCATCCTGTGTTCTGGAGCTCAAGGAGCTCATTTTGACATTTCTCATTAAAAAACGTATCTAATTTAAAACTGCGTCCTGCACGTGTGTCTACTTCAACACGACTGACATGACAATCTAACTCAGTCCTTTGGTAAAATGCAACAGTTACAGGCACATATCAGACATGTTCTCTTAGCATCTTTTGCATGCAGACAGCTACTGAGCCTGAGCGGTCAATTGGTTATGTGTTTGGGTATCATAAAACTGTCGCTCAAATATTTTAGAGTCAAATATAATGTGTGAGGACTGCGGTGGAGTGAGTGCTTCATGGATGGTTACGTATTCTGCTCAGTGACTACACATTTCACTGATAGCATTTCTATTATTTTGACAATATAAAATATTTTATTTTTCCACAATACCGTTAAAAAAATAACCACTGTTCAGAAGATACACTGGCACATAAGAAAAAGGATGATGTTTACTAAAGATGTGAGGATTATTTTACTTGATACTGTATTATTTAGCAAACATGTCATTTGTAGGCCAGAGTGCAAAATGGCACATACTGCCAAAGGAGCTTTAGCCTTTTAAGGTTACTGGTCACTGAGTTTGGTGCCCTCAGTCTTGTTTGAGAATGCAGTTTTGTGTTAATAAAACTCGAAAGAAAAACATTTTATTCATACTGAAGTATCGGAATGAGCTGTTTTATGTTGGTTCTCAAAGAAAATTAGCAATTGAGCAGCTCATGTTAATTGAATCAATAATTAACTAGTGGATAATATAAAGAAGCAATTGCTGCGAAAATAATTATTGAGGACCTGTGCACCAAATAGCCATAACATTATAGCTGCCTGCCTATTATTGTGTAGGCATTCCTCATTCCATCACAAACAGACTTACTTAGGCATGAACTCCCCAAAACCTCTGGGGGTGTGCTGTGGTATTTGGAAATGAAACGTTAACATCATATAATTTCAATCCTGTAGGTGCAAATAGGGGACCACTTTGCAATATGTCAAGGATCATTATCCTGCTAAACTTGGTATTTACTTTTAAGGAACAGCATTGTCTTGATCTGAGACTATGTTTGGTTGGGTGGTATGTGTCAAAGATATATCCATATAAATGCCATGACAAACAAAAGATTGCCCAAAGCATCCCACTGTTTCTGTTGACTTGCCTTCTGCTCACAGTGTATTGTAGTGTTGTCTCCTCCCCAGGAATGTGATGCACACCTCATCTATTGTTTCATGGTCCAGTAGCGCATAGGACCAATGTAGGTGCAATGTAGAAGCAGGGGTCAGCATGGGAATGGGGACCATTCTGCAATCATTCATTCTGACACAAAGAGCCTTTCATGTCTATGACCCTGTTCATCTGTTGGCCTTCCCTGGACCACTTGACTGACCATAGCGTACCAGAAAAATCCACAGGACCTCCCACATTGGGCATGTACTGGCTATTCATCTAGCCATCACATTTCAGCTTTTGTTATTTCTTTAATTTTCTGATAAATGTAATGAAATAAACAACATGAATCACTTGTAACTGTATATGACTAAGCAGGTAATTTAAATAGTGTATGTGGTTCCATGTACCAAAAACTGACCAAAAATAAATACTGTTTGCATGATAATTTCTCAACTTTCATTATTGTTTTACAATAATTGTAGGGGATAATATATATATACAGGAAACCCCTGCTTTTCCAAGAGCACCTGTGTGTAGTGAAAAACCATTCTATTGTGAGGTGATAAATAATGGGTAGAAATGTCTATTTATATATGCCCCCAAATATGCTGCCAAAACAATTTAATTTCATTTTAAGCTCAGCTTAATACATTACCCTGAAAGAAAATTTCAATGTAAATGAATTTCAATGAATGGTTTCTTTGGTATGCATTGTTGTTTTCTTAAGCATAAACAGAGTAAATACAATAATAAATTCATTTCCGGCATTGTAACAGATGCTTTATCCAAACCGATTTCCTCACTACAGTAGACAGTGTCCCTGGAGCAACTTGGGGTAAAGGACCTTGCTCAGGGATCCAGTGGTGCATTTTATTTTTCTTAATAATTTAGCACTTAAATGTATGAAGATGTGTATATTACCATGGAAAAAGTTGTGTCATCCGGGCCTCGTCTGCCACACACCCTCGTCCTCGCGCTGGGTTGCTGAGCATAAACTCAGCACATGGACAAGGGGGCCTGACAGATAAGGCCAAGATGTCACAAAAGAAAAACATGCAGTGGATATCTGCAGTTTCTGCATTAGTGCAGGGGTTTTAGTGAACAATTATTGGTTCAGTTCTCAGAATTTTTTTCATTGGACTGAAACCGTGACAGTAGGCACATTGTTGCAGCGATTGTGCCAAATAGACAGCTTCGCACCTTCCAGAAGCCACCAGTCTGACATTTCAGCACCTCTGCCCTGGACAGAGCTGCCAAACAGAGCAGAGGACCAGTACGACCTGCTGGGAGCCACCTGCACATGGTAATCAGCTCACTGCCAACACTGATGCTTTGGGATATTAAAGGGGCCCGTAGCGACAGTGTGAGTTGTTCCACATACCCAACTAACAACTGTGTTGTTCAATCCTGGCCCCAAAGACTACCTGCTCTCCTTCTAAGGACCTGCTCTCTCCGCATCTCAGAAAGATGGACCTAGTCTCCCATTCCACATGCTGCTTGACCTTGCTACTCTCTGCATGGAAGACATCCTCAAGCCCCTCTCACTGCTTTCTCACACAAATTTGCAAATAAATATTTGGACCATAAAAGCTATATGTGGCAATGGCAGATGACAATGTGGAAGCATGCATTAGTATTTGAAAGAGGGTGGTAAGGGAGGGCTGGCCTCTGCAGGACTCACACCCATCCTCTCTGGAGAAGCCTGGTGCTCATACTATGCCCTCACAGATTAAGAAGCTGGTAACTATGACAAGTCAAAAATGTTAATTTGGCATGGATTACCTTCCCACAGGACCCTAGCTGATTTCCATAGGTGGTTCTATCACCCCAGTCAGGAACCCTGAGCACAGATGGACCTGCTGCTAAGAATCACAGGACAGGACTGGACAGCTCCTTAAGAGCCCTTTTTATTACAGCAACAAGGGCAATAAAAAGTCAGTGCAAAACTTCAGCAACATGGTGGAAGCACAAGAGTGTGACATGGGTGATCATCCTCATGTTGTGAGAGAACTGCTCAACATCCAAAGCTCTGAAGTATGCATCTGGTTCATCATGCATCTGGCTCATCCACTCATCCACTTGCCCCTTAAAAATGCTGCAGAAGATTTGTGACCATTGCCACAGGCCTGGGATGGCAACAGAGATCCTGAACTTTGTTTAGTGATGCTCCAATACCAGCAGAATTTTCCCACCAAGACTCTCTCATCATCAAAGTGACACGTCCCCATCAGACTGAATGGTGGCGATGCCCATGATCTACCTAATCAATAAGTTTAAATGACCTTAATTAGCTGCATCACGTGTGTTTGCTTCAAGTTTGCAATAAGTTTAGCAGGAAAGTAGATGGACCACGAAGACTCTCAGAGAGTTCACACCTCTTATCCAGTCTATCACTGGTACAGACTGGTTTCATGGGGTTCCTTAATGAAGACTTTGAGCCTACTGCTTATTTATGAGAAACCGAAGCAGCAAGAAAAACAGAAAAAGACAAACACAGCGAAGATGTGCTGCTCGTATAATGGCTCCACTATGCTTTGAAGATATCAGAGAACATTCAGAATACCTTACCTTAAAGAAATAGTTTAGGGAAAAATGTAATTTACACCATTGTCCTCAAATCCAAGATTTAGTCTTTTAGACATTGCTAATAAATTGAACAGTCAACCAATACTTTCTTGTACGCAAATCATCCAAATTTTTCTCATCATGCTTAAATCACATCCAAGTCATTATTGTGGTTTGTGGACATGGTTTAGGGTAGAGTTTGATTTACTGTGAGCTATTTACAGAAAAGATTTGAGTGAGTGTTTGACTGTTATCCTTGTAGCTCTGGTGGTAATGTAAGTAAAACTTCGGACACCTCGGATGTCTTGTTTGACCAACTCCAAGTGAGGTAGGTGGTAAATTGTATGAATTCAATTTTTTTCATCATCAGTCACAGGAAATAAAACACAAAGAACAATCCAATACTGTCACTACTAGACATGGCTGACCACCATCTTCTGAGCTGTTATCAGAGCAGGTAATGGCCACTGCTCTCAGTGACCATCTCAAACTGAACAGGCTCATAACCTCTTTACTCACAACCAGGCCTCCTCATCTTTCCTCTCCATTGTTAATTCACTAGAGCCTGTAGAGCTGGACAAGGACTGGCTTAAAAGGAGAGCAAAAGTGTAAGTGCAGATGAGACAGAGTTTAGGATTATCAGGGAAAAATCACAGACAGTTGCAGCACCAGAAATACCCTGCTAGATAGTTAAGAGAGAGAGGGCCAAAAGGGGCCCATATATCAAACATGGTCACATGATGTAGGCAAAGCAGGAAGCAGTGGGTGAGAGAGGTGGTGACTCATCAGGTCTTCAGCAGGAGAGAATGGGGAGTTTCACTCCAATGCTGGAACTCAGTAGGCAACACTGGAGACTGAGCTTCTTCTTATAGCTCCATTAAAGTGGAGACTCAGGGGGTAGGATTGACTGTGTTTGTGTGTCTGGGTGTGTATTTGTGTGTGCTTCTGAAAGAAAGAGCGGTAAAGGCAGACTGTACCACCCCATTAGCTCATTGATCAATGTTGAAGTAGACATCCCAGCTGAGGGATAGAAAACAGAGTGCATTATTGATCAGATCACATATGTAAAAGTACTCTAAAAGAGACATAAAGAGACACTAACAACAAGCCTGTGCCTAAACCTCACACGTACAAAGCTCACTGGAGGTGCTGACAGCATCAAATTATTGTATACATTCTTAAACCAACACTCCTAAAACCTTCTTACATTCAGAGTGCAATTTAGGAGGACATTTTGCAGTTTTTTTCATACCCAGTCTCATTTATAAATCTGGTTGATGAAACAATCATACAATAAAAGGTTCTTTGGGGAATCAAAATGAGTGGTTTTATGATGCTGCTTCAATAAAGACATTTGGCATCTTTAAGATAGTAATGAAGCCAGGTAACTACACCATGTTCATTGGAGTGTTCATTTAAATTAAGATGTTAATTTAACAGTAAAGTTTTATTGTGCACTGCCATTTGTGCACTTTGTGGACTGCTATTTCCAACAATGCATTCTACTAGATGGACTCATTTGCTTCAAGATACACCCATTGCTAGCATGGTCAGCTTTTACAATATTCATATAAAATCATTGTCAATAGAATGGGATGCTCTGGCGCAGCCGCACATAAGAGTAGTGTCTTTGTGTCCAGGTGTTATATTCCTTAATGATACCCATTGTTTCAGAAGAAATGGTGGATGAGTAGGTGTCTACACCTTTTGAAAACCTAAGTGTCACATACACAAGTTAACTTTACCCTCGCCTAACTGACTCCGGTTGGAATCCTTCTCACTTTCAGAGCATTAATAGAACAAAATGCATGATTAAACCACCCGTCTCACTTCTATTCACGCTTGGGTTCTCCCCTCATGCTACATGTTCAAACTTCAGTCAGGTACATTCTTGTTCACTTTCTACCTTGTGACAGAATGAATGAGCCTGCTGTTGTGCTGACAGGTCCATGCTGATGGTAGTTCTTGACCGGCAGGGAAAGAAGATACAGTTTCTGAAGCAGGAGGTGAGCGAATTGAAACAGTAGGTCACTCTCCTGCAGCAGGCTTGCTCCACAACCCTTGCCGAGACATCTCAGCCTCAGTCGACCAATCCGTCTCCTCTTCCTACTCCCTCCCCTTCATTACCCTGTGCATTACCTAAATTAGCTCTACCAGAAAAATGGAATAGCTATCCTGAATGCTCCCGGATCACAGTTCCCATCACCCTCCTCACCGGGCAGGCAACAGGGTGTGCTTCAGTAGTCTTGAGGACCAACATGTGGACTGTTATGTCTACAACAACTTCACCCGACTTCTAAAAGACTGCTTTTCAACATCCCAACAGTGAGGTGGAGGTTTCTTCTAGGTCCTACCCTCTGTGGCAGGGTGACCATCCAGTGAAAAATATAGTTTCACATATGAAAGTTTCGTACCCTCGCTGTGCAGATAGCGTGGGATGACTCCGTGCTCTGGGCGGCCTTCTATGAGGGGTTGACTGTTCACATCAAAGATCAGCTAGTTGGACGGGAGCTACCCGACTCCCTGGAGGGACTCATCCAAATGTGCAGCCAGATCGACCAACACATGAGCCCCCGTCCCAAGTCGGCTCCTCATTCCCTGCTGCCTCCACCCTCGACAGCTCCCTTCAAGTTTGTGGCTTTCACACTGGATCCTCCACCTCTGTGAGATGCCCACTCAGGAGTCACAAACTGGTTAGTGTCACAAGTTCATTGACCATTCTTATGCTGTAAGCTGGGTGTAAAATTCAAAGCATTATCCCAGTCATTAACAATCACAGCCGTTGACAGTCGATCCCTATGGAATTGTCACAGTTCTGCCCAGCAACCACTGGAGGACATTGTAGAACTGTGGGTGGAACTTTCGTGTCACTCCTGCCAGCACGGCCGGAGGGATCAGCCCAATCATTGGACTAGATTGTCACCTGTTGTTCCACTTTGTCTGCCTCACCTGTCTTCACTTATTAGTTCTTCGTATCACCTGTGTCTGGTTACGTTCATTATGTTTAGTCTGTCTCTATTGGCGCATTAGAGCGTACTTTCTGCACCTTTCTGTTATGTTGTTTCTTTGTTCCATTATGGCCTGCGAGCCTGTTACTATTCTGATTCAGTTCAGTTACTAAAACTATTTTTGGATGGCAACCAGTGGTCGTGCCTCATTCTACTCTTTCCTCACTGGCTGCCATGTGACAGAATGCTCTCGTCCAAAACAAGCCCAGAGTCAGTGTTTGGAACAAACACCAATGTGCTGCTCGCAGCCCGAAGTTCCAGCTCACCGCTTGCAGTCCGAAGCTACAGCTCACCATTCACAGCCCGAGGCTCCAACTCCATCTCGCCGCTTGCAGCCCCAGGCTCCAACTCCAGCTCGCCGCTCACAGCCCAAGATTCCAGCACTCCACTCGAAGCTCCAACATGCCGCTCGCAGCCCGAGACTCCGACTCCAGCTCGCCGCTCACAGCCCGAGACTCCAGCTCTCCGCTCACAGCCTGGCCGCCAGACCAGCCTCGTCCAATTCTCTAGCCACTGGACCAGCCGGGTCCATGTGCCCAACTACCAGACCAGCTGCGTCCAAACCTCCAGCCACGTCCAAGTCTCCAGCCGCTAGGCCAGACGCGCCCAGGTCACTAACTACCAAACTAGCCACATCCAAGTCTCCAGCTGCCAGACCAGCTGCACCCAAAACTCCAGCCATGAATCCAAGCCACCAACCATGCCCAGGCCTCCAGTCGCCAGTCCTTCAGTTTCCACCTCATCTCCTTCCTTGGCGTCACACGGCACCTCATCTCCTCCCTCAGAGTCGCACGGCACCTCATCTCCTTCCTCAGTTTCACACGCCGCCTCATCTCCTCCCTCAGCATCACACGGCGCATCATCTCCTCGGCGGGGGAAGGAATAGCCCCATCATTCACCTCACCACCAGGAGAAGACACCTTTCTTGTCACCCACCTAATTTCTCCTTCTATTATCCTTGGCTATCTGTGGCTGCTCCTACATGATCCACTCAATTCATGGAGACAGCAAAAAATCCTTCAATAGGATATGACTCTGTCTCATGGTGGGACATGCTCAGAGGAGTCCCAAGTCTCCAATGTTGATGCCACCGCTATCCAGAGCCATACCGGGATCTCTGAGAAGTCTTCTGTAAGAGTAGGGCCATCCAGCTTCCACCTCACCAGGCCTATGTCCTGGAGATTAATCTCCTATCCAGCATGACACAGAGGCCGTCTGTACTCCCTGTCTAAGGATGAACAGCCGGCCATGGACGAGTATACAGCCAAAGGTCTCCAGCAGGATAGCATCCGTCGCTCCTCGTCTCCAGCCACCACATGATTTTTCTTTGTCCAAAAGAAGGATGGTGGACACCACCCCTGCAATGACTATCAGGGACTCAACAAGATTACTGTGAAGAACCGCTATCACGCCCACCTACCAACACAATTCTGGATGCCCTTTCTGGAGCCAACTCTTTACGAAGCTGGACCTCTGCAGCACTTATAATGTCATTAGGGACAGTACCGGGAAGCAGTGTGTGGGGAACAGTGTGAGGGGAGCAGTGTGTGGGAACTTAACTGGGGAGCAGTGTGTGGAGTGCAGTGTGTGGAGTGTACCAGGGAGTGGTGTGTGGGGACGGTACCTTTCTCAGGGTACCTCAGAGGTACCTAGCGGCCTGGGGTTTGACCCATGACTTTCTGATTGCAGAGCGAGTGCCCTAACCACGCGAGCATGTGACTGGGGAGGGGGGTGGTGTTGTACCGAATACAAATATTTTTGTAAGTATTCATCCGAATACCGTATTCGTAAAAACACATTATTTGTGCCTTCTGAAAACCACAGAATTCCATTCAAAGCAGCTGGTAAACTTGATATGAAAGAATAGGTCCTCTGCCCTGGTTTAGTAGAAACCTCTACTCTTCTAAAAAGACTTCACATTAGATGAGGTTTAGCCTTTTGGTAAATTCAGAAAGCAGGCTTGGGTGGCTGAAGGCAGATAATTCACAAATTATTTGGTTCAAAGTTTGCACAAAGCTACATGACTGAGTTACATAACTCCCAGAGAACAGAGAAAAGAATCCAATACACTGAAAAGAAAAGCCTTGAGCAGGACTAAGCTTGCTTCACATTTTGGTGTCCACTGGATCAGAAGTGTCCCTGCTCTAGTAATCATTTTGTGTATGTGCAAGCTTTTTCTGCTTCCAAGCCTGCCATACCTGAGATTATTTTGTGAGCAAGTCTGTATGTGTGTGAAACAAATGCAGTTACTGTGTAGTTGAGACATTCACTGTAAACAACTTGCAAGTCTAAAATGTGTGTGTGTGTGTGCATCTGTGTCTCTGGTCTGTGGATTGTGTCTTTTGAAGGATTTTGAATGGATGAAATAGAGACTTCCCTGAATTAAGTTAAAACCTTGAAACACAGGTGTTTCCTGTAAGCGACTGTATTTTACTGACAGAACTCTGAATTCCTGTAATCCTGGGGGGGGGCAGAAAGAGAGAAGAAGGTGCCCTCACGTCCAGCGCCCCGGGCAGTCACTCCAGGCCTTTGAATGAGTCACAGCTGGTCATGGCTCATGCTAATCAGAGCTTAATTGAACCCTGCAGTGATTTGTTTCATATTTGGACTTTCACTTGTGTTTAATGTCTAATGGAGACCAAAAACAACTAATTTCTCCTGCAGTGCAAGCTGAATTAGTACTTCCATGAATGTGTGTGTGCATGTGTGTTTATGTGTCCCAAACACAAATAAGATTTACAAGTACATGCATTAACTTAATCATTTCTAATCCACTGTTCATCCACTGTTCTTTATCTCTATTTCCCTCCATCACTCTCTGAGATTCTCTCTTTCTCTCTTTTAATTATAGGATCCAAATCAGAGCATTGCTTAACCAAAAAATGTGTAGGCTACATGTAGACCTAATATTCTAAAACAGAATGTATGCCATGTTATTAGCAGTGCTTGTAATGAAAGGAACATGTTCACACAGTTAAAAAAATAAATTTTGTTTGTAACATGCTAGTAAATGTATGAGGCATGGCAATAAATGTGACATATGGATATTTTTGCCTAAATGTTTTCCTCGACTAAATGTACTTCCTCATTGAGGAGGTTGTTCTACAGCTGATATAAACACTTATCCATAGTCAGGTTAAGTGTTAAGTGTTGCTTTTCTATCAAAACAAAACCTGACTGATTTATTCTTCTGTCAATTCCTAATCATAGGGATGGTTAATCATGTCGAGCCTTCAATTCATGTCTTAAATATCAAAACAATACTTCTATTTACATGGCTGTATCAACTTAAATGTCAGAAAAAAAATTAATCCTAATTGAATTGTTTTTCATCAAGCTTTTCAACCCAACCAATTTTAAGAAAAAAAGCAGCAAGATCTCCCCCAGTTTTTAAAATAGTATTAAACATATTAATTTTTTTTTCTCAGTACACTCTATATCCTTGTATACATGTATCACTGTATACATTTGGTCATTCTCCTCCCCACCTTAGATGACCTGATCACCACACCTCTCATCAGACATAAGAACACTTTATTGAGGTTGATGAAAATCTGGCCTGCAGGGGCAGACTCTGCACTACAGCAGCAGTTCCAGCATACTGACTCAAGCTTTTCTGACACTCAGGCCACTCTGAAAACACTGAAACATACCCAACTTCTATTCTGTACCACAGATCCATAAGAATCTGGGCACTGCTACAGTTTTAATAATTTTCTCTCTGTTTACAACCATAATGGATCTGTAATTAAGCCAGCAAGATGTGACAGAGGAACAAACTTTCATATTTAATTTAAGGGGTTTTGGTATTGTATCATGCTTTGAAAAATCACAACCATTTTCAGGAGGTCCCTCCAATGTGGTGGTATACAAAGAGAAAATGATGATAATTACATCAATTTCAAATACTTATGGACCTAACAATATGTTAACACATGCATCTAGAATGTCAAAACCCACAAACAGATCAGGACTAACCAGGGGCCTTGAATGACAACAGTGATTAGACACCTACCTATGCCGTCACATCAATGCCAAAAGTAAAGCGCACAAAATGGCTTGCCTCAAAAACTTCTGTCTCATAAATTTTAAAGTTCCGAGTGCAAATTTGGAACTTTAGAGCACAAAATTAAGAATCGAGTGCACGTCTGGGATAAAATTGCACAAAATTGTATTTTTCCTTTCTCAAATGTCTCTTTTCCTCTCAATGTGTTAAATGCACTCGAGCGCAGAGTAGTGAGATTCCTATGTGCGCGGTTTGAAAGGGGCAGGTTTTGGCAGTTTGTGGGAAGGCGGGAAATCC
The DNA here is from genome assembly GCA_037832545.1 of Rhabdalestes septentrionalis. Classification (NCBI taxonomy): domain Eukaryota; kingdom Metazoa; phylum Chordata; class Actinopteri; order Characiformes; family Alestidae; genus Rhabdalestes; species Rhabdalestes septentrionalis. The sequence goes on along the minus strand of JBBMFX010571280.1, from coordinate 2,555 downwards.
TATGGCTCCTGGTTTTATGATTGGCTAAAGAAGTTTGGTAACACGCAATTTATAGTGTATCAACCTTATAATAATAATTGATAGTGAGCTTATATGTTATATGTTATATGTATTGAACTTATATGTTTAATAAAAATGGTAAAATCACTAATGCCCTTTTCTCTCACTCATAAATGTTTTAATGGTATGTTAACATTTTCTCAGCAACAGCTTCTATCAGTGGATCAACAAACCACGAAACCTAATAAATGGTTTTGCAGACATACCATCGTTCTTGGTGTGTGTTTGTGTGTGTGTGTGTGTGTGTGTGTGAGTGTGTGTGTGTTTTATTCAGCTGCTTTGGTAATAGTTTCCTTAATGTAGTTTTAATTTGTCTTTACAGGACATTTTGAAAAAGATGCTGCTGAAGCTGCAGTATAAATTGAAAATTGGGGTTGCAAGAGAACTTATACATTTAGATTTCATGGAAATTACATGTAGGCAGGAATCGCATCTCCTCAATGCACCCTTCCATCATGTTTGTGTGCCTTTGCAGACATTAGTTGCCCTTCAAGAATGTTTTTGCCTTGTGATGGAGCACAATACATGGACCACTATCAGAAATATGCATGTTGACATGATAGCTGGAGAGACAGTGGATCCCAGGTAAGACATTGAGAGAGAGAGCTTGAAGGAACTCTTGAAAAATTACCTGCCTGTGCCCTGCATCTTAAAGATGCTTGGTAACTCTGTAACACGTACATTGTTCAGACAGATGCAGGAATTTGGCCTTTTCACTAGTACAGCAGTATGAGTGATGAGGAACTGGACAGTGTTTTACTGGATATTTTTGGTTTGCTAATGGTTTGTCCTTCTGTTCCATACCTCCTATACTTTAAGGAGATACAATTCCTGCCTATATGTAAAATCCAAGTCTAAAAGACAAATTAAAACTACATTAGGGACACTAGTGCCAAAGCAGCTGAATGTAACAAACAAACACACACACACCAAAACTGATGGTAAATCGGCAAAACTATCCATACGTGGTTTGTTGATCCACTGATAGAAGCTGGTACTGAGAAAATGGTAGCATATAATTAAAACATTTATGAGACAGAGAAAAGGGCATTAGTGACTTTACCGTTTTTATTAAACATATAAAATCTCACTATTGAATAATTATTTAAGGTTGATAAACTATAACTGGCGTTTAACAGAACTGTCGCCATTCCTCTTCATCCAGCATCTTTGGGTTTTCTGTAGGAACTTTCTTTAGCCAATCACAAAACCAGGAGCCATCAGCCAGTAGGATTTGCGGACGGAAACGGACAAAACCCTGCCATTTCAAAGCAAGTTCGTAGAAATCTCACTCGAGTAAAAAAGCGGAACTTCGATAATCTACTATGCATGTGAGGACATTGAAAAAAGACATTAGAGAGAGGAAAAATACAGCTTTCACCGAAAATTATCACAGCCACGCACTCGATTCCTAATTTTGTGCTCTCGACATGACTTGACTTGACATCTGTATATAACTCATTTATCTGTTGCACCTTTGTAAATATTGCCTTCTATTTGCTATACTTATCTGTATAGATCTGTCACGATTGAATATCCATATATAGTTACTGTTATACAGTATAACCAGATATATTTCATGTTTATATAACCATATATTGCATATGCTCTCACCTGTAATAGTGCTTCACCAGCACCTTATTGTAATATTTGTACTTTCAGACTACACTCTAAACTGCATTTGTAGTACTAGTACTATGTACAATGACAACTGAATCGAACCATATATAATCAATAGTGGCGAGTATCACTATTCCAACACTTATTGCGTATTAATGCAACAAGTCTTACAATACTGTTAAAACTGAACCAAAATGACTGACATGAAATGTATAGCTTCCAGAAATTGTTGAATCAATGAGTGGTAGCCATCAGTGGCTGGGAGTTCAGTGTTATAGGGCATATATTGGATCCATATCCAAATGAAAATGACATTCATTAAAAAACACACACTCACACATATACACACACACTCTCATTCACACACAGTTATACTGTGACCCAAAGAACTCTCCTTTTAGGGGGGCTACCAGTAGCTAATTATTACCATTATAAACAAAATTAATTATTAATAGACACAGTGAGTGTGTCTGGCCTCCTGAGGGAGAGGGGTGACCCAACCCCCAGCAACCTGCCATTGGAACAAATCCTTTCTGCTGGAGCAGCCTGGCCTCATTATGTAATGGAGCCTCAGCAGAATATGGGTTTAGCTTTGCACAAGAACTCCCGAATATTACGCTTGCCCTAACCTTTCTACTCACACACACACACACACACACGCACACACACACACACACACACAGAAATGCACATCCCATACACACGCAGTCATTCACAAAGCATCTTCTTTCTGTTTTTGTTCATATGTCTGTTAATATCTCTCCCTCTCAGTCTGTTTCAAATGAATTTTCCCTAAGTTTGTGTGTGTGTGTGTGTGTGTGTGTGTGTGTGTGTGTGTGTGTGTGTGTGTGTTTGTGTGTGTGTGTCTCCTCACA
>JBBMFX010571270.1:0-14815 GCA_037832545.1 Rhabdalestes septentrionalis | reverse complement strand
AATGCACGATGCGCTCGCACAATATAGCAATGATGGGTTGCGCCAGTGACAAAAGCACGTTGTGCCGTGTGCATTATTGGGCCCTTTATGTGGAAGTTCTCCCAGTTTGGATTGATGCTTGAGGTGTCAGACCTCACGCTGAGCTTTTGTTTGTATGTCACACAGAATCGGCAAGCAAAATCACAGCAAACGGCGATCAATTAGTATTTTTGATTTTTTGACATTTTTATTTGTTGTTGATTGTAACTAATACATTCTGAATTCTAATGGTTAAGACAGGAGTACAGTTCTGCTTTACATCATCATGTTTTCATTCACTTGTCTTTTTATTTTGTTTCATGAAACACATGGCATGATCTGTTGATATGTTCATAAAACAATTAACCATTTTGTTTTAGAACAAGCAAGTAACATTAAATATCTTGTGATGACTGGCCTTCAAATTCCCCAGATTTCACACTAAACCTATATTTCCGTCACAACATATGTAAAAGATGTGTACATATGAGTGCAAGTACAAAGTGAATTGTGTCTTCATGTGAGAGCAACATGTTCTCACAGTTTGCCTCGACAAACACTACAGCTTATCAAGGTAGCTGCATGTAGCCTCACATTCCAGCTACATGCTCATAAGACCCAGAGTTTAAAAGGCTTAGTGAAATAGAAAAATAACAAGATTTTAAACAAGATGTTTTTTTAGACCCTAAAACAAATTCACAATCGATTTTAAAAAGTACAGTTAAAACTGTTGTAAACTTGGCCACTGCAAGTTGGTTAAATACATGTAATTGACGACACGTTTTGTGTGGCCCACACTCTAATACATGAACAAGGGAGAGAACCCCATTTTGTCTTTCACCATGCATGCAACCTCTTCATTTATGTTAATGTTCATGTTTCCTACACAAAGTGGGCAGAATTTGGGCCTGAAACTAGACCAAAAGGTTTCACCATGCGTTATTTTGAAATGACAGCTATTCAGTGTGTTGTTAGAGTTCACTTTGTTGGTCAGTTCTGGTGTGCTTTTTTTACTGCAAAGAGTAAACATCTAGACCAGAACCCTCTGGTGACCCCCTACACCAGCTATAAGACCCCATATTTTGAAACAGTTCGCTCAAGGCTATACTGTACCTGTGCTATTTCTCAGTTTTCTGCTGAGAACAGTGTTGTTTTTCATGTAATATTTCAGGACTATGTCTATGTGTACCTTGAATCAGCGCTGCTTTTTTCTGAACTGTGTTTGTTAGAATTTGGGGGGACCATAGCCATGCAAGTAGGTTAAAGTTGATTCTGAGCTTTAGTGGCATTGAGGCCTGAGGAAAATAAATGGATGACCAGCTTGTGGTGAAACGGAACCCTGTAGTCCAGCATGCCTGTGGCAGGACAACCGTCCTCATACACTGTAATTACCTACTCCCTCTGCCTTCACTGTCTTCTGTTCCCTCCCGCTTCCTCCCTCTCCCCCAGCCAAGTATTCTCTCCCCTCCCAGCTTCATTTCTTCCAATTCGCTTCAGTTCAAATTCATTCGATTCCATCCATCTATAGCGTCCTGCGGACATTGTCCCAAAGTGGCTTTCCAGAAACATCCGGTCTTTCTAGGCATGATCATGAGAGGACTGGACCCATGTCAGGAAAAATCCCCAAGAATGTGACAAAGGAACCCTGCAAGGAACCAAAGCTCAAAAGAGCACAGTTGAATTGTACTACAAGTAGAATACATTTACAAGGAAGAGTTTGTCTTGTAGATCTTTCCTTTATCTTAAAAATAGATTGAAAATCCTTGCTTGTTTACATAGACAAGAACCTTTTAATAAATATCACTAAATCATCTCTAAATGTTTCTTAAACGATCTGATGCTTTTTTAGTGTGAGATATTTACTTTTTGAAAATTAATTACGGTTGCTGGCATCAAACATTTCTAGGAAAATATAAAGATTCTTAAACTTTTAGAATTATCTTCACATCTGCACACATCACCAGTCGTCTTAGGAATCATTGTATCCCTTCAAATATCTGTTTTGGGATCTTTATTTTTAAGAGGTGGACAGGAAATTCTTATGTCCCATGATGTTCTTTCTTTTTCCACACTATCTGTCCCTCTCCTTTTGCCTGTACCGCCTTAATCCCACTCAATTACTTTTAATATTTCTCTAATCCCACTTCATTTGCTCCCCGCCCCCTTCTCTCATCTTAAGGTTCTGTCCCCTACCTCCTCCCTCACCTCTTTTTTCTTCTCTGCCACGTCCTTCCCACACTCCTCACACCGTCCACTCTCCCGGCACCATCCTCTTCTCCCTTCTCACCCTCCTGCGCCCCTCTCCTCTCTCCTTCTCCCTAACTTTCTCCTCTTTTGTTGTAGCTGCACTCTTATGGTTTGAGGTGAATAGGTTAATTATGTGCTGCAGGCATGAAGCATACCTTAGGTGTACGTGCATGTTAAATATGCTTAAATACCACATATGGCAGGGAGTGGGGGTATTCGTGCTTGAACTTTAGCCTAGAAAAAGCAGTTCTGCAAAATCTGGGTGGATAGTACTGTATACCCCAGTCCAGACTGCACAGGACCTACAAACAAGACCTTTACAACGGTGGAATTACAGGAGAAGGAGAGAAAAGTTATTCATAAATGATTGTAAAAAATATTTTCAGACATATTGATCCGTTCATCATGAAATTGTGATGTCGTGTCACAGGTGCGCGGCAATTGCATTTTATAAAATTCCATAAACATGAACAATGGTTTTGTCTAGACAGTGATGAAAAATAGTAACCCCCGGCATCACCTGTGTATAATCAAAAACTGCATTGTTTTCTTTTATTTTCTGTTTTTTATGCAGATATTATCTCTGTAAATCACACTGAATGACGTCTGTGTATGATGATGTGTATAAACTTTAAATATAAATACTATGACTATAAGAACACTAACAGTGATGTAAAAAATGTCATTAGAGAATGAGATATCCTAAGAGTAGAACAGAAACAGTCAGCCTTTCATTTTAAACAGGACGATGGAATAGAAAAACCTTGAAGCTGATACAAGTTTTCCTCTTAAACCAAGTTAGCCCAAACACAGATACACAAACAGCAGGACTATTTTACATTCTTTTCTAGCCACTTGGTCCACAGGCAGTATACTCAATGGGCTCCAGCTTATTAGTTGGAAACGTGAGTACATTTTCATGCCTAACCTGATTTCTCACTCTAATCTTTACACAACAAGGCAAACCTAATTATAACAATAATTTTAACCATTACCAAACACACAACAGTTGAACTTTTGGCCCTTTTAATTTGTAACGTGAATCAGCTTTTGTAGTTTTTGTAATTTGAGTGCTGGTTGCCTTTGCTGTCTTATTAGTAGTGTTCATTCTGTGGTTAGTGACAGAACAAAGTTTAGTAATATTGCTTAAAACAGAAAAAAAAATTTATGTCATGTTCACCTCCCATTGAACTTGCTTCAAACATAACCATGTATATCGCAGATACCCTATCCTCCCTGCATTTACATATGATGGACCCAAAGGCCTGCATTCCCAACAAACACTCGCTCGTTTTAAATATTTAAAAAGTAGGACAGACTAAAGATCCCACTCTAGCCATCACACATTCTTTCTACTAGTGTGACCCAGTCTCTCCATCTAACTCTCTTCCCTTTGTCTTCAAACACAGCCTTGTGTGTGTCCCCACCTCGTTTGTTTAGGGTGACCCTTAGGTCATCACCACAGCACTGACACAGGCCTCAGCTTGGGGGGTCTTGTAGTTGTGAACCAACAGCTATGTGTGGGTACAGCCCGACGTAAGCCGTTACGATCAATTCTGAAGAGCAGAACTGAGATGTTTGTAACTGTCAAAGCACATGTCAAACGATGTAACCCACTTTCTTTGTTCTCAACATATCCCTGTGTGTGTGGGGCTCTTATGTGAGTGTTTTGCTCACCTCTGACCCACATTTGTGCCTGCATGGGAAAGTTCTAGCTGCTTGTTTATGTCTATGCCTGGGTTGTTTTTGTCATCTCTAGTTCATGTTTATTGCAGTATTTAGGCTGCTTCTGTTTGCTGTAACCTTTTTTAGATTAGTGAAGTGTGTCATATTAAACTAAAGTGCTACAAGGCTTTATCAGTTCCACATTTTGTGACTAGATACACAATATGGACAAAATTATTGGATTTCCATTCATTCTGTTGAGAATTTATGAGGTCAGGCACTGATATAGGATGAGAAGGCCTGGCTCACAATCCCCGTTCTAGTTCGTACCAAAGGTGTTGAATGTGGATGAGGTCAGGGCTCTGTGAGGGCCAATCAAGTTTTTTACACTAAACTCATCCAGCCATGTATTTATGGTTCTTGCTTTGTGCACTGGGACACAGTCATGCTGGAATAGAAAAGGTTCTTCCCAAACTGTGTCCACAAGTTTGGAAGCATGGCATTGTCCAAAATGTCTTGGTCTGCTGAAGTTTTAAGATTAAGCCCTTCACTGGAAATAAGGGATCTAGGCCAAACCCTATCCCAATACTTTTGTGCATATAGTATCTCTCAGATTTATTTGTATATCACCATTTCAGGCATGTACTATTGTTGATAGATTGTTTGAAATTATTCATTTAGACTTAGCAAATGTTTGCTACATGCGTATAACATTAGTGTACTTAGTGGTAGAGTGGGGTCTGGATAAGAGGGCATACTGTGCCGTCAAAAAGAACCCCATCTCAAAATGTATGTTTTTGTTCACTGTAAACACATTTCCTAAACTTTGCAGAAGCATATCTGTTTTAACAGCTACCAAAATGTGTTTAAAATAATCAAAAAAGCATTCAAGTTGTGCCCAAATGTCTGACCGGCAACTAATCATCTTTAGTGGTTAGCAAAGAACACATACGGCACTGTTCACACTTTGCTGTGCCCAGTGGATTTAGTGGGGCTTCTGTTAAAATCAACACAGAGCAAAAAGGAGCGTCAATATAAGCATAACTTTATGAAAAGCAAAGTAGCTCAGTAAAGTCTCCTCACAGAAAATTAAGCATCAGCCACTACAGACCTTTACAATCATGACCATGTGAGTTTGTTTGAATTACTGTACTCTTTTTGGCATAGGTAGAGGGATTCATTCATCTCCTCCAGCCAAAAGAGTATTTCAGAGCTTGACAGGCATTTAATAGCTTTAGTTCTGCAGAGTGAATGTTCTCTACTCACATTGTGGCCCAACACCAGTCAATGGAATTTGAGCAATAAACCTCATTTGTACTGTGGGAACTCCCCCAAAAGTTAAGTATATTCTATTAAGGTATGAGCTTGTTAGTGGTCTGACCATAGTGAAATGCTCAACTCAATCTTGGAAAAGATTATTCTAAGCATATTACATAGATTGTGAACAGGGTAATTACATTACAGTTTCATTCTCTCTACATTTTTATCATCTGTTCATCCTCTGGTTTGGGTCTGCAACTCAGACTGTCAAAACTGTACAGATCATAGAAAAAAAAAATTTTCACTTTGTAAAACAAGACTGCACATACAACAGGAAATCTTATCACATTTAACTCTCATTTTTGGGGCTCCCATTTGGCATTGTCTAAGAGATGTGAACTGTCTAAGGCAATTTTTCCCAGCTCTGGTCCCAGAGGCCTTACTGCCCCACAAATTTTAGTGTTTTCCCTGCTTTCAAAACACCTGATAATTAGCTCAATTACAGACGCTCACTGAGGAAAGACACTCAAATATATAGGTCAGTAGGGCTCCAAGATCATAGTTGGGAATGACTGATCTAATTGTTTGCCCCATAGTCTTGTTTTGTGTCTTGATTTTGTTACTGAAACATAAGAACATTGCACAATTTTAGCTGGTGATAACTAATGAATTTTTAATGAACTCTGAATTTAACTAGCTTTGTGATTGAATTATTATATTTAAATAGTATAGAAAAGTCACAATATAAACTTTAAGAATTATTGCTTTGGGTTTTGTGTACTCTGAAATCACCAAAACCTCCTGCTTTCTTCCCTATCTGTCAAGACAAAACAAGTTTCTCCCCGACTAGACAGTCAGATGAAGAAGCGTAAAGCTCCAGCTCCACATCCAACTCCAACTCCCAGAACGCCCGAGCCATCGCTCGCCATCCCTGCTGCTGCAGTCCATGTTCCAGCTCCGGCTTCCTGCATGACCTCCATATCCGCCCAGGTTCTCAGCACCACTGCTCTAACTGATGACTCTCTGTCTGACCTGAGCCACAGTATTGAGGACTCAGAGCCTGCTGGCTCTGTCTGCAGCAGCTCTAGCAGTGATGTTGCTGTTGAATCAGCCACCAGCAGTCTGGCTGAGGAGCCCATGGCCGAACCTGAAAGCCAGAGACCGGCAAGCTCAACACCAGAACTGGAGCCAGAGCCAGAACCAAATCCTACTCCCACTCCCAGAAACCCTGTTAAACAAGAGCCAGGCCAGAGTACCACACTGGAGGAAACTGAGTCAGCCCTGGAGCTTAAAATGGAGGAAATGGAGGCCCGCCACAGTGGAATAGGTGTGTACTAAGATATACTCTTCAGTTATCCTGAAAGAGTTTAAATGTTTTAGGATTTTATTACTTATTTTTCTCTCAGCAGGGTGTCAGTAATTTATCGTACCTGCCAGTCTTACCTGTGTAGGTAGGTACCTGCTCTGTAAATAGCTGGGCATGGTACAATGCAGTCAAGGTAAATTACTTGGTGCATAACAGCAACAGTAGAACAACATCTGTGCATATGTACTCACTTTGCACTTTATTACAAGCTTTTGCACTTTATTACAATGCCTTTTAGCTCTACCTTGCTAAGATACAGCTAAAGACTACTGGTTTTGATTACGTTTATGTTGGTCTTCCCGTAGACCTTCAGTTTCTGACAACAGGGCAACTTTTTATTTGCCATATTGTGGGGCTGACACTGATATAAACATAGTGGATTGTGAAAAGAAGTGTAAGGTTTTTAATACTGAGTGTATATGAGGGAGGGATAAATACTGTGATGACAGGAGAATCAAATAAATAATACAGGGTCTTCAGGCTACGACAGTCTCGATATCGCAACAACGTTTCTAATTTACAACACTCACACCCATAACTAGTTTGCGAGGGGCTGAAGAATATGCAGTTTATGTATTTTTTGGTAGTTTTTTTCCATCACTACAGTACAGTGTACAAGTACATAATTTATATAGGTCTTTTCCCTTTTTCTGTGGCTTAGTCATGTTTTTATGTCCTAAATTATGATTGTGCAAGTATAGGCCCTTTAACAGACAGGAAAGCATTGTGAATAAAGCGATTAAGTTCAGGCAAGCACACCACTGATTCTAATGTCACTGCTCTTAGTGCTACATTCTTTATTATCTAATCTGTTATCAGCATTTCAATATGTGTTTGTTATATTTTGATGCCAGTAAAACTAAGAGAATCCATGCAGTCCCATTGTGTACCTGGACTTTTCACCTCCGCAAAACAGTTCAAATTGTGTTGCATCTTCCATTTGCTCTAACATGCAAGGTTATTGCTAAATTCAGGTTTGGAGTGAGTACTTCCAATGAAGTAAAGAAGGTTTAAGTAACTTGACTTTCTTGTTTTCTCTTTCAGTTCATGGACCCTTTATCTCTCTCTGCACCTGTGATGAATCGTATTACACTTAATTCACTCTCATTCTGATTAACACTTCTGTTTACAGATGCCTGCAGATGTGCGAGGGAAGCAGTTTGCACTTGATAAACATGAGTTACTGACTATATTTTACATCAAAACCAAACCAAAGTCTTAACACTGTAAACTAACACTCTGCTTCTAAGAATCTCTTCCCAAAGCTTTCTGTGAATATCTTTGGTTCACAGCACATGACACTCATTCAGCCTGCAATGAGGGCAGTTATTGAGGAAGACTCCGGTTTATATTTGTTCCTGACTTCCAGCTGCACCTTCTTCAGTTGACCCAGTCTGTTCCAGAGTGGAATTATAACCGTAGCATGTTTTAGCATGTTCTTATGATGAGAAAGAGAGGGAAAGAGAGCGGGGGGGGATGGGTTAGAGAGAGGTCAGCCAAAAGACGACATTGTGCAACTAATAGCATTGGCACTGGTGCAGAAACACCACCCAAAAAACACCATTGGCCCAACTTTAAATGGGCAAACATACAACTCCTCAGGCATACAGGTAATAATAATGCAGTGTTACATCAACCTTGGGCTTAAATGCAGTTTGCTGTTGATGCACGTAAAAAAACAAACAGACAAATAAAATATCTGTAAATAATCTTTGTACCTGGTATATTAAAGACTAAAAGCATGCATCCAGCTCGATTGGTAGCATCATTGGCACCTAAAAGCAAAAAGACACTTATTTAGGCCTAAATAATCTTTTGCTAAAAGCTTACCCAGCTCTGGGCTCTAGCTATCAGAGTGGAAAGCAAATGGAAGGGAAAATGTGAGAGTCTGAAGGCATTAAATCGATCTCTCCTCCTCCAATGTCTCCTCAGTAGCTGCTGAATGTACACAAGATTTATTTTGGCCCCAGAAGGAGAAATTAGTGCTTGGAGGGCGTTAAATCATACTTAGCATTGACTCAGATTAAAAGCTTCTACAAGACCTGATTCACACATACAGCACTGTCAGAAAAAAAAAAATGTCTCTCCAGTACAACAGAAATGTACCCACAAGGTACATCATATTCATTAAGGTCTAATTTTGTAAACTCAGGGAGTTTTAAAACTACACTACATTCACTTATCTAAACAGAAGGGGAATGCATTTACCTTCTTAAGCAACTAATTAAGAGAGAAAAAGGAAACTATAAGCCTGAAGTCAAGATTTTCTCTGTGGAGTCATTGCAATCTAAAATGTATAACTGCCAAAATACATAGTACCATTATCTTCTGTAAAAGGACATATTATACCTCTTTTTAAAGAAAATCATGTTCATTAAGTTCTTTGCACAAAATCGCCCTCACATCAAGAGATATTACCAGCTCTATTCTTGACACATTCAGGCCTTTTCAAAATGAGCCATTTACGGGCTCTGTCACTTTTATGCAAATTAGCTGTAGCCACGCCCCACCTATCCCATATTTATGCTGCGCATTTAACACCTGTGAAACAGAGGCGCTATCCAGCCCTATATTTTTGACCCCCGATCGGACGCAGAGCAAGATGAACACAACACTTCATGTGTGACTTGCCTTTGATTGTTGCCACAGCGCTCGGCGTCTCATTCACGTGCTCGTAAAACCAGCAGACAAAGATGGCATATCTTGAACAAATCTAGTGGGTGGGGACTATACAGGTGAGGAGTTGTTCTATTTCTGACATCAGGATATAGGAGCCCTCCAAATGGCTTATAGAACATATTATTCCTGACACCAAAATCTTTCAGTTGACTTACAGAAATTGGATGGATGCTTTTGTTGAGTGTTGATAGGAGCAGTAGAGGCCCAAATGGAAATACAAAAGGTTGCAAAATGTGAGTTTTGCATAATATGTCCCTTTTAACTAAAGGTACTGAAGACATGTTTTGAGGGCTTGTTATATAAGGAGAGGGACCTTAAAATCAATTCTGTGTTACTGAAAGTTACAAAGTAGCTACAGATTTCCCCACACTTTGTTCTAAACACTTAATATTTCAGTAACTGGCTGCTGATGAATGATTTGCTGACAAATTTTATATTCATTTGTTGGGTTGCATTTTGTATTTGTACACCAGAATGTTAATGGCCAGTCCAGCAACTATAGCAAGTCTGCATGCAGATATATATTTTTGCCCCTGGTTGCAGCCCATATCTGCAGTTTGCTGACATCAGAGGAATCCATCATCTTTATCTGTGTGTACTCCCAACTCATACACATGGCCTCTCTCCTCCCGTTTCTGAGTCACCTGCACGCAGCCAGCGAGCGTGAGCCGGCACACATCCTCCCACCAGCCATGCTAAATGATCGCCACGCTCCGTTCTGCTGAATAAGCACTGCCGAGTATTGCCACATGTGCACTCACGAATCTAAACACCATCACCCCAGCCCCTACTCCCCATTTCTGAAATTTCTGATCAGCTCATTTCTGCATTCACAAGCCATTTGTTGTTTTTTAAAATCATTTTCTACACTCTGTGGTTAAGGAAACAAAAAAGAATGAATATAAATGCTTGATAAATGTAACTGTAGAGTTAGACTGCAGTCCATCTGTTAACACATAGTTTGCATTAGTCATCCTCCTGCTGTTCATCAATTGTGAGCTTACTGCTCTTGACTGACTATTTTGTGTGTGGACCAATCGTGTTGCCTTTTCCCCTTATCATTTTTCCTGGGACTTGATAAGAAACAATGATCTTTTCAGCAGGATCCTGTTAGCTACAAGCATCAATCTTTGGCTTGTGGGAGTCACAACACAGAGCTGCCAAGTCACATGAAATAAACCTGAAAAATGGTGGAGAAGCAACAAGCCAAGATGTGTGCTGGTTATTTTATTTAGTTAGCATCTCTGTCCATGGTCTATTCGTTGCAAATGCAGCAAGTCACATTAGAATAAAGGAAGGCTAATTGTAAATCAAGATTTATTGTGTATACTGGTGAAAAGCCTTGAAATTTATACCTAAGACATCATGCAAGTCTAAGCGAAGCTGGCTGTGCTGCCTTTTATTCAACCATGTAACCGCCTTTATTTATTCATTAGTGGGTTGTGAATTATTAAACAGGTACTGATGCTGTTTTCTACCCCAGCCAATCACAACAACTGTATTATTGACTTCTGTAGGGTCTGGGCGAAACATGCCACTCAAACCCAGGAGGAGTCCTGTACTGGAGCTGAAGGAGCTGATTGCCTCCTCTCCCCCTCCCTCTGGACAGGACCTTCAGCAATCCTCCCCGGACATCCACATAGAGACAGCTCCTCATTGTAGGTCCAAGCCCCTTGATTCCAGCCTTGAACTTACTCCACAGCCCTTTCCTGTCTAAATTCTTCAGCATTTACTTGTTACATCTACATTCTAATTTCAGCTTCACCACCTGCTTCCTCCTCCATCTTCCTCTTTTTCCAAGCAGGACCTCTTCAGAAGTAGCAGCTGAGTTGTCAGTCTTTCTCTCTCTCACCATCACTCTCTCTCCTGTATAGTCAAAGGTATCAGCATTAAAAAGGAAGCAGACTGTGTTTAAATTCTATTTTTAGTAGTTTCAAATGAATCAGATTTGTTTGATCTAAACCAGATTTAATCCGAACCAGATTTGTTGTTGGATTAAACAGATTATACAAATCAGATTCTTTGCTATTCAGGTGTTATGTGGTTTAAAATGAAAATGTTGGAAAACCTCAGATCAAATTTCATTTGTTCCCCCTCTTGACACATAAAAACAGTGCATTTTAGTCCATGCACCATAGTTGCTAGACAGAGTGCTTACAGCTATAGAAACAAATATAGGAAACAAAATCAGTGCAGTGCTTCAACATGCCGCTGATTTCATAAACTGAACATAAGTGTCTGCAGGTCTTACTCAAAAGCAGCTCAACTTGATCATTGATTCAGAGTATACATTCTCTAGCCTCTGTTTTTAACGGTGAAAGATGTCCCAGGCTTTGACTGCTCTGTTATCATGTGTGTTTGTGAGTTTGGTCGTGTTACATCATGTGGTGAGTTTGTGCAGAAATTCTGTCAAGGTTAAACTGTCACTCTTTGCCCTTGAGCAGGAAGTCTGCCAGTGGGTAAAATTGTTCTCAACACTTGCTGCTTTTCAGATGCGCAACACACAGCAAATTCCATCACGCTCCTTTCTAGAGAGTGTTATGGCACGTTGTGATGAGACATTGTCTCAATGATGTGACAGTCCACAATTTTGCCAGTCAGATTGCATTGCTTGGCATGTTATCAGGCGCAAAAGTCATTTGAAATGGTTTTCCTTTTGGATGCTGTTTTAGAGAATGGAATATGTTGTATGCTTGTATACACTCCTTGTAGCTCCACCTTTCTGGTGTTCAGTTAGAGACTGTAAATCCTCTGTTTCCATGTGCAATCTGTGTCTTCCAGTCCTTAGTCCCTGACCACAAAACTGCTCTCTGCTGGATATTTTTGAGTGATGTACCAATCGCAGCCTAGGAATGACAGTACAAAAATTCCAGCTGTGGCTGATACACTCATACACGCAGCACAGATGCCAATTTTCATCCAGAGTGCCTTATACTTTGCATCTGCCTGTGTCCATGTCATGATTAAATGTTAGGTGTCTTGACCAAGGGAACATGGTGTGCAACAATCGTTGTCAGTGTTACTGTTGCATTGATTTGGGTCCTGGTTCTACCACCCAGATTTACCTCAAACTGGCAAGTGATGAACGGAGGAGAGCAATTTTATTGTGTAAAACTGTTATTCTGTCTCTTTTCTTTTTCCTCTTTACCTCATTCATACCCTCTGTCTTTTCTCTGCAGTCTACTGCTGTGCACCCATGTTGATGCACTCTGGACGCCGATGAATGGACGGCCAGGCATCTCTCACTCCTCTCACCCTCCTTCATCCTTCTCCTTCCTCCTGCTCCTTCTTCATCTGCTCACGGCCTCTCCTCCCTCCCCTGTTCTACAGAGCTGCTTTTTGTCTCTTAACCTATTATGCTCTCATCTCTTCCTTTCTCCCTCTGTTCAAGACTTTTTTATAAGTGCCTAAAAATAGAACTTATGATATAAGCCTTTTTGTACTGTGACTTCTCAGCTTGGGAGTGTCGCTCTAGAAGAGATGGGCTTTGCAATTAAAAGTTGGGATTTGAATGTGAAGACGTTTTCATGAACTGCGCATTGGTGATTTGATGAGTTGTGGGGCACTGAGTTGTGGGACAGGGATTTCCTGTAAAGAAGGTCATTGCATGTTATCTGTAAATGCTTGTCATTGCTTGACATGTGACAAACAGGGCTTTTTACATGAGCACGTTCTGGTGATTTCCCTCCTCAGATACACCTGCTTCAACTTGCCAGTTGATTGTCAGGTTTAGTGAATGTGTTTGAGGAGGACTACCATCAAACTGTGCTGGACACAGAGTTGCCCACACCTGCCTTATGCCATCACAGTTTTTTGAGTTCCCTACTTTAACACTCCAGCATCAGCTTAGAGCTAACTGATGAGTAAAATCATAAAAAGGTGAGTTAGAGCAAAAAAAACCCAAATGGTGTTGGACTTTGACCCTTCAGGACCAGAGTCAGTCTTCCAGGTGTAATCTGTGCAACTCTGTATGATACATACAGCATGTCAGTCATATACACCACAACGTTTCTACAGTATATGACGAGTTATTGGTGATCGTTTCCATGTTTGTCTTATATTTAGCTTTTCCTATATGTAAGAGTGAAGTGTAAAGTGTTTTCTTTTTACAAGATTTCTGTAAGTTCACAATGTTTCCTTCATTGTCGATTTAAATCAAGAACTGCAACTAGCTGAATAGATGAATATTGTTAAACAGGCTCAAAGTCATTATGACAAGTGTTTCATCAACAGGACAATGACCTGTCTGTTCAGCCTTACCTTTATTAAATGACTTACATCCACTCACCTCAGCTCTCTCAAGCGCCACTTTTTATATGACTTGTAACTGGTTTTTCCTGACAAGCTTGTCAAATCACATCACATAAACATTGGGTCTAAGTCCAAGCCATCAAATTATAATCTCCATGAAGTTGTTGGCAATGTCTGTAACACAGTAAGCACTCAACCAACTTGTGGTAAAGTCCCTTGCTGAAACATGACAGTGGAGGACAATAGTACCAGCTAAATTCAAATACTTAACAGCTTGATTTATAGCAAATTTATCTAGCTTATTAACCACCACAGTGTCCAAACGCAAAGTCCAGCTTTCTGTTTGTTATCTTTTTAGAACCAAATACTTTTACAAAGTGCTTGGGGTACGAGGCGCCGATGCAGGTTTCCATTTGACTTAGGAAGACTTTTATTTATAAGAACACATAGAAGGCTTGAGGGCCAAAACACAAAGCAAACAAAACCAACTAGAGGCCAAACACAGATTATTGGTCACTGTGGGGGTGGACCAACAAAAGAGTAACACACTGAAGAACTGCGAACAGGCATCAAAATAAGTAATCACAAACACTTAAACCGAAACTTTAAACAGCTCAATACATGAAGCCAGTGTCTGTGAAACGATACAATTTCAAAATAAAAGTCCACCATCAAACATATACGGCCTCTAGTGGCGGCTGACAAGGGATGTGAAAATTGAATGATTGCAATCATTGACACTTAACAGCATCAGTTAGCTTTAAACAGGGATCTCATCATCTTCGAAAACAAATGTGTGTGTGCGTGCCCGAGAGTTCTTCCGTGGTGTGGGTCTGTGTGTGCGAGAGAGTATTCTCGTGGTGTGGGTCTGCGTGCGCAAGAGAGTTTTCTCATGGGTGGGTCTCCGTGTGCAAGAGAGTTCTCTTGTGGTGTGTGTGTGTGTGCGCGAGAGAGTTCTCTAGTGGTTTGGGTCTGCGTGCGTAAGAGTTCTTTCGTGGTGTGGGTCTGCGTGTGCGAGAGAGTTTTCTCATGGTGTGGGGCTGCGTGCGCGAGAGAGTTTTCTCGTGGTGTGGGTCTGCGTGCGCGAGAGTGTTTTCTCGTGGTGTGGGTCTGTGTGCGCAAGAGAGTTCTCTCTGTGTGTGTGCGTGCACGAGAGTTCTATCGTATTGTGCGTGTGTGTGCGTGTGCAAGAGAGTTGTCTCGTGGTGTGTGTCTGCGTGCGCGTTTTGTGTGTGTGTGTGTGTGTTTGCGTGCGCAAGAGAGTTGTGTGTGTGTGTGTGTGTGTACGGGAGTTTATCCATACTTCTGTCTTTTCTAATTAGGCGATGA